>PVHY01006297.1:0-75495 GCA_004024945.1 Uropsilus gracilis
AAAATGAAATGCACAACTATGAACAGGAGGGAAAGGGGGGGAAGGGAGGGGAGGGAGGGAACCCTTGAGATTACAAAGTTGTGAAATTTATATATAAATAAAAATATATTAAAATAAAATAAAATAAAAATACCTAAAAAAAAAAAAGAAAAAAAAGAAATCCCTTTCTGGAAAAATCTACATTAGCAAAAAAATGAAGGAAAACAAACAGATGGGACTACATCAAACTAAAAAGCTTCTGTACAGCAAAAGAGACAACAGACAAAGCTAAAAGAAGCCCAACTAAATGGGAAAATATTTTTGCCCTCCACAAGAGAGATAGGGTTTAATAATGAAGATCCACAAGGAACTCACACAACTGAACAAAAACAAAACAAGAAGCCCAATCAAAAAATGGGGAGAACTAAAAAGATAATTCTCCCAAGAGGAAATACAAATGGCCAACAGGCACATGAAAAATTGCTCAATGTCTCTAGCAATAAGGGAAATGCAAATCAAAACCACAATGAGATATCACCTTACACCAGTAAGAATGGCCCACATCCAAAAAAGGGGCAACAACAAGTGCTGGAGAGGATGTGGAGAGAAGGTAACACTCTTACAGTGTTGGTGGGAATGTAAACTGGTCCAGCCTCTATGAAAATGTGTGGAGGACACTCAAATTAATGAAAATGGAACTACTATATATGACCCAGCAATTGCTCCCTTGGGAATCTACCCAAAGGAGACCTCAATGCTTGTACAAAGGGACGCCTGTGCTCAGATGATTATTGCAGCACTATTTATATTTGCAAGGACATGAAAGCAACTGAAATGTCCCAAAACAGATGACTGGATGAAAAAGACGTGGTATATATACAAAATGGAATATTATTCATCAATTAAAAATGACAAATTGGATGATTTTATGATAACATGGATGGACTTAGAAGAAATCATATTAGCAGAAACAAGTCAACAAGAAAAAGACAGACACCAAATGGTTTTACTACAATATAGGACATGGGAAAGATAAACAAAAAGTCATGAAGAAAAGTCAAAACAAGTCAGCAACCAAATTAAAGTGCCCAACTTGGGGGGGGGGCAGGGTAGGAATGATCAGGGAAGGGGAGTAAACCCCAGACATCACTAAAATGTGAAACTTATATATAAATAAATCATTTAATATTAAAAAAAATAGTAAGTCTATATTAATCAACACATTTTTTTCTACCTCAATTCTGGAATGTGTGCATGTGTACCCAAACATGCACAAGCATACATATTTTCAATCTATTGGAAATATAAAGATAAATCAGGTGTACTTGTCCTCAGAATTCAATGTGTGGCATAAGAATTCCTGGATAGTTCAAGGGACTATTAATTTAAAACAGGAAGTTTCTGCTTAAAAACTCATTAGAATAGCTGGAGAAATGTAAATTGGGGGTGGAGGAGGGGCAGCAACAGAGACTGTGTCTGCCTTCTTGTTACACCACTGTAACATTTAGAGGTCAAGAAGCTAGTGTCTCCATCCTCTGTAGCTGCTGTCCTGTTAGCGTCTTACTAGCCAAGAAGCATCTGAAAAGTGAAAGGTAGAGTCCAGACACTGCTGTACACAATCTCTGCTCCAGAGTTTGCATGTCAGCTGTCCCTGTATTAGGAAGGTAACTGCTACTTCTATCCAGTCCTTTACATTTGCTCAAGTACATCTCACTGACTTTCTCTTCTTAATAATTCTAGTAATAAGGCTCACATCCCTTACCCTTGAATGCCTTCCCATGTTGAGTGGGACATAAATGGGGGGGGATAGATGCTGGGTCCCAGCAGCAACAAGTCATATAGAACTTGTAACGTCTGCACTCAAAGAACTCACAGTTGAGTATTAGAGGTAGACAAATAAAGAGACACTTTTAAGGTCATAACTATAATAGACTTAGGTACTGTATTAGTGATGGCAAAGATTGAGATTTCATGGGAAAATAGGTGAAAAGCAAGTGAATATTCAAAAAGAGCCTCCTTAAGATGAATGTAAGGGGAGGCCATGCTCGCAACATAGGAGAGGACAAACTCAGCAAACTGTACAATAACAGATGAACATGAACAAACACGAAGGGAGTGGGAAGAAGTGATATGGTGCTAAGCAGAGGAGTGGAAGTAATGGGTGTTGGATTTTACTGTGGTCAACTTGGCATCATTTGGAGGGTTATTATGAAAATAAGAGACTACACAGTGGTGGGTGTATAAATATTGTAGGATTTAGGTTGAAATTAGAAATGAGAGGATCATATTTCTGGTTTCCAATTTTGTATATAAGAAGCTTGAAAGTTGCCTTACCAACATGTCCTCACAATATGTTAAAAAGGCAACTTCACCTTCTTTCCCACACCCACTGCACCCCACACAATTTGAAGAGACAGAGTAAGCATCAACCACATATCAAACATTGGAAGAATGTTGATATTATCAGATTGAGATTTTTTTAAACAACTATGATTATTATACTAAGGGATCAAATAGATAAAATAGAGTGCATACAGAATCAGATACATGATGAAAGTAAAAAAGACAGAAATCCTAATAAAGAGTCCCCCCCAAATGCTAGAAATCAAAATCACTCTAACAGAAATAAAGGATAAATGAGATGGACTTATGAGTACATGGCCTATATAATCTCTAAACTCTAGAACCCTCCAAACCAAAAGGCAAAGAGAACAAAGACTGAAGAAAGAAAAATAGAAGAGTGTTCAGGTTTATGGGAAAAAAAACTCTAAAAGGTGAAACACACCCTATGATAATACCACAAGGAGAAGAAAACAAGAATGAAAATGAATGATATCACAGTGAAGGGAGAAATTCAGGATTAGTCTTTGTTTTGGACTTGGGTATCTAAAAGGATGTTAAAGTTTTAACCTATATCTACTTTATTGCAAAGTCCCTGCTTTTGTTTCTCTTTCACATTATACTTGGCACTCATTAAATCCTTCTGTAACTGAAGATGTGTCTCAAAAATTCCCTGACATCCTGGGTAAATTATGTGTGCTCACATATACATTCTTCAGTATTGAAGCATGAGTTCCATGTGATTTTCAAACTTTAAAATCACCGAGTCAACAACAAGTGCTGGCGTAGATGTGGAGAGAAAGGAACACTCTTACACTGCTGGTGGGAATGTAAACTCGTCTAGCCACTATGGAAAGCAGTATGGAGAACCCTCAAACTAATGAAAATGGAATTACCATTTGACCCAGCAGTCGTACTTCTGGGAATCTACCCAAAGGAGACCTCAATGTGGGTACAAAAGGACACCTGTGCTCGGATGTTTATTGCAGCACTATTTATAATTGCAAGGACATGGAAACAACCCAAATGCCCCAGAACAGATGATTGGATGAAAAAGATGTGGTACATATACACAATGGAATATTACTCATCAATTAAAAATGACAAATTTGATGAATTTATGGAAACCTGGATGTACCTAGAAGAAATCATTCTAGCAGAAACGAGTCAGATAGAAAGGGCCAGAAACCAAATGGTTTCACTAATATATGGTCAACCAAATGAAACTGCACAAGGGGAGAATGGGGACCAGCTGGAGTGGGTGGGAAGGGGAGGCGGTGGGTGACCCCCAGGGACTGAAATGATGTGAAATATATATAAATAAAAAAATTATTAAAAAAAAGAACATCTATTTTAAAAAGATATGTGCAACCAAAACTTAAAAAATAAATAAATAAAATCACCGAGTCAAGACTTTTAGCATAACTACCTGAGAGCCAGTGTTCATTCAGTTTTTTTGAGAGGTTAAATGTGCATTCAAGAGCATATTTTAAAAGCATCCGAAGTAGTTCTGTTTTAGTTAGTGCTGTAGGTTAAAACTTCTTAAAGAACACCCTGCCATGAAACATTAATCTGTTGCGTAAATCATAACAAAATTATTTCCAAATGCTTTTCTGAATGCTAGAGAAAATGAAGCATGCCCCCAGGGTCAAACACACAGACTATTGGAAAATCAAGCAGGAGAATAAATAAAGCCTGCATGGTTGTGGAGGCATGCTAACGGCAGAACTAAGAATTTTAGAGTAGTAAGAGTAGAGTAGAGATGCAGCCTGCACACTCTGAGTGCAAGTGGGGCACTGTGTGAGACCCTCACACCTCCACGTTCCATACCCTTGGTAAAGGTGGTGTTGGGAAGGTCTTGTGGACCTGGAAAGCTTTAAGGAAACCTCTGTGCCTCTGCCAGATCCAAGTGGAAAAATGATTGTATTAATAGTGGCATTAATAATGATAATGATAACAGTTTTCCTAGATAATTTGGTGTATATTGTCTCTTATGGATGAAAGAGTTGAATATACTCTGCACAGTCAGAAATGAAAACCAACATGGGAAATTATATTATAATTAAACTAGTTTAACCACACCCAATAGGAGCTGTCACAGATCTTGTCTTGAGAAGGACATTCTCAAGCCAGGTCCTTCAGGAATCATGGTGATTAATATGAGTCAAATATCACAATTACCATAAATAAGACCATGAACAAAATCAATAGACAGAAATTCAGGCCCTCAATGACTAAGAAACACAATACCTAACAACAAAATGGTTATATTATAAAGAAAATCTGTTAGTAATAAAGTTAAGCAAAATGAACAAAGATTAATCATCTAGCAAATTAAAGTTACTTGCAAATTTATTTTATACCCATTGGATGAGCAAAAATTAGAGATTGACAATGCCAAGTGTGCGGTTGGTGGATGAGCTGAAGTTTGCTCTATCGCGGGGATAGGTGGAGAAAATTGGTTCTATTTCTGTTACCAATTTTGTCAAATTGAAGTAGAGATGCTCTGTGAATTAAAGTGAACACTTTCCAATAAATATCCTACAAATACACTTGAAACTTACAGGTGAACTTGTTACAGGTAGCAATTGAAACTTACAGGGAAGCAGTACTGATAAAGGCAAAGTGAACGGGAAAAAATACATGATTGAGGAAAAATTTAATTATGGTTTAATATACGAGTAGCATTGTATAATGACCTATAGCTGCATACAACATGAATAAACCTCCAACACAATGAACCTCAAAAACCTTATGTAGCATCAGAAGAATCCATATGCTATAATGATATATTTTAAGTTCTTAAAATTGCCTGTGATTTTTGATCTTTTTCTTCTCTGTCCCAGTTCATGCTGTAAGTAGAATCAAACAGAAGTTTGTTTAGTATGATGACACTTAAGAGATAGTTCTAGTGGTATAGATTTTGATAGAAGAGTTTTGTAGTTAGCTCAGTGTAGAACTGTGAATGAGTGATGAGAAAATCAGGTTCATTTATGTGAAGTCCATGTATGACTCAAGTGCACTATCACATGTTACAATTCATTTCGCATAAGGATGCTTTTCATATGATGGAGTGGGATCTAGGATACCCCTACTTAGTCATGAATAAGAAGAAAACACTTCCTTATATGATTTCCTATAACACCGTGTAAAGTTTTAAATTTTAACAGGTGAGTAGAGCAACCTGGATTTATAATAACCTTGGTTTATATCCAGTGGGGTGAACTCTAGTATTTTATTTTGTTTATGCAAATTTCCTTTTTTGTCAAAATAAAAAATTGCCTGTTATGTTGACAAAATAGGATAAAGAGAATAAACTGAGTTCTGATATCTGACAGTGCTCATATTGAACATAAAAACAATGAAATTTAATAAAATATTTTAATTTAAATTCTCTTTAATATATACATAATTTAAGTGAAACTCTTATATAACATAGATTCATTACTTGACAGCTCTCTAATGCCTTCTGTTTCTTGGCTATAATAACTGCTATCAGTTTGCAGGCTTAAAATATGCTGCTCCTGAAAATGTAGAAATCTCTCTTAACAACCTATACTTCAGGAAGATTTTGCTTTATTACATGTTGAGTCACTTTCTGTTGAAAGTTACAGTGTTTAATGCAGTAAAATTCTTCATTCTCCTTAATTCTACAGATAATCTTATTTAAGTTTGGAATAACAAATTTGATGCCATATGAGCTTCCCTAAGCATTCTCAATATAAAAGTGTACTTTGATTTCTTTCTCCCTGTGTACCTGTAGGATAGCTTCCCAGCACGATTCGGAGGAATTCATTTTGTCAATCAGCCGTGGTATATCCATGCCCTATATACTGTGATTAGGCCTTTCCTAAAGGAGAAGACTCGGAAAAGGGTATGTGTCTCTTTATTTGTTTTATCCTTTCTCTTCCTCCATTCATTAAATTATGATGCATAATATGTGCATGATGTTAACTACGGTAAAATATGCTCCTCTGTTGTACATAAATATGAACATCATTTACATTCTTTAAAGGCCTTGTGATTAATTTTGAACGGTGTATTTGTAAAATAAATGTTTAAAAGCTAGTTCTCCAGCTTCTAACAGATGGTGAGAATGTTTTTAGTAAAGTCATTGTACTCAGTTAAAAATAAAATTTATTATCTTCTTTGGTACAGTTAATTTCAAGTGTGGACTTAAAAAGACTTTGGCTGGTCAGAAGTTATAATTTACTATTGTATTGTAATATCTGATATAATTTTGTGATAATTGTTACAATCGATCATACATTTTAGAAAGAATGCTATGTACAAATTTTAATCTTTATATTGCAGATCACTTTATAAGATTTAGTTTTAACTAACAACGAGGATATTAAAAATAAAAATAAAATGAGGATATTATTCTATTTTCCTGAGAATAAGATAGTTTATATGAAATATTTAAGTGTATATAATATGGTAAATACTAAATATATTTAAAATAATTTTCAATAATATACATCAAAATACTGATGTACATAATTTCATTTTTCTTCCCAATGCACTGAAAAATAAACTTAGTATTTCAAAGTTAAGGAATTAAGTTTTAAGATGAAAAAGTAACTTGTTTACTCATTTATAGCTGTAAAAGTGTACTGCTAATATATATATGAATATATAATTATATATATATGAATTCATATATATATGAATATATAATAATATATATGAATCCAAATCTTCTAACTCCATATTTAGAGCTATTTATACCACTATGCTATGATCAATTTTCAAATAATTAGTTTCACATTAAATTATATTTACTTCTAAATTTATATGAAAGATGATTTTCCGTGTTTCTCAACATATGAAAAGGCACGGCAGGTATTTCAGTGTCACAGAAGCCTTGTTATATGAAAGTATAGTCACAGATAAGTATGTGTTTATATCAAACAGTAGTGAAGAGAGGGCTTTCTATATGTGAATTTGTTGAAAATGGTCCAGTAATTTAGGAGGAAAATTTAGTTTTAAAAGTTTGATTTTTATGAGTTTTTTTCTATTATAAGGAATCAAGACAATTAGACTTAAGAATTCAGAGAAATATATTTATGGGCCTATGCTATTTTGATATATTCATAGAAATATGTATTTGGAAATACCATTTGCTAAGTGATGAAAGCAACATCATGCCAGTGAGGTGAACTTTGGAAATCATATAAAGATGGAATTAGTTGCCAGTGGAACCACAGTGTGATGTAAAGTTTAGAACTCCTAGTCCCAAACCCATCTACAGGGAGGGTAGAGGACTGGAGATTGAGTTCCATCTCTGCTGTCATTATTTAATCAATTATGCCTAAATAATGAATCCTGCATAATCCCAAAAAATTACTTGGAGAACTTCTGTGTTGGTGAATGTGTGAAGATGTGTGGATCTTCTTTGCATACAAGAAATATCTGGTAATTCATTTTTTAAAATTAAATATCACTTTGAGTTTCCAGTGAGAACTAGAATGTTTACCTTAGGTGCTTTGAGGATACATTCTTATTTCCCCAGTATCTGGAACCTTTCCTGCAGAACCAACCTTCTCCTTCATAGTCACTCTTGACATTCTCATTTTCCAAACTAGTATGGGTTCCTTGAATGAAGGTTTCCCTCCGCTCCCTAACTGTATGTGAAAACAGATGATCTTTGCTGAAGCTAGAATCTAGTGGCTAGTCTTTAGTCCACTATCCTGGGGCATTCTTCAGGTAGCTCTCAACTGTGTGCATGCCACTCCATAAGAGCTGACAGGGAATGTATTTCCTCATGATTGGAGCAAGTTTCTACTTCAGGTTGCCTTCTACTACTTATTGATTCAACACCCCTGCAGGAGCTGCATTTTATATTCCAAGAGGCCTTTCTTTCTACCAATTTTGACTAGAAACCTAATGTCCTCTGCTTTTACTCTTCCTTAATTTGTTGAAATTATTTGTTCATTGGTGATTCCCATTTATCACATTTTGCTTGATGTTGTAAATTTTCTTTGTTTTCCTATATTTACTGTGGTATTTTTGAATGTATAGACAGCAAAATGAGTGTGTCAGCCTGTCCATTATGAAATTATAATATATAATTATGAAATTATTTTAAGTCACCTATAAATGACAATCCTTAAATAAATGCTAGATACATTTATATATGATAAAAATATAATATTTCATCAGAAAAATCTGATCTTCAGTTTTGAGAAAAATAATAGAAGAGGAAAGAGTCATTTATGGAGAAACAAATCAAATATATGCCATTAATAGTTCTCCAGTTAAAAAAAATCTCTATGTGGAAAGTAATACCAATAAATATACGTAAACAGCTTTACATCTTCAACCCATTATTCCATTTTTATATTGGCAGATTACAATGAGTAACCATGGCAATCTCTAGTACAGAAGATGCTGACATTACAGAAGTCTGTCTGTCTGTATGTCTTCATTCATTCATTCATTCGTTCATTCGTTCGTTCGTTCGTTCGTTCGTTCGTTCGTTCGTTCGTTCGTTCATTCATTGTTCTATTTTACATCGTTATCTACCCTGGAGTTCTCCCACCACCTTCTCACTGATGAATCATCCTCTTAGTCTACAAAACAGAAGTCTTTTAGGACATGATCTTTCACATAACCTGTTGTTATGATAATGCTAATCTAACTTTATGTCACACATTCTGCATTTTAAAGTAGGAACTTGGTGATTACACCATTTTTATTCTTATTGCTGATAAAGAAAAGTTGTACTGGTCACAGCTTCTGGTTTAATAAGTTGTATGAACTCTGCAGATGATGAGTCCTTTATGAGAAGGGACTATTTAGACAGCATTCATAATATGAATCATCAGCTTTGAAAACTAATGGGAAGATTATGTTTAGATCATCATGCACACCATGTCCCCAATTATGAAACAGGAAGCCAGTAATTCTCATCAACCTAATAAATTTATGACCTTCAAGAAAATATTCAAAATCCTTGATATTCAAGATTTTGTATAAAAACTATTGGGATAGTACTTTCCTGTTTCACAGAGTGAATATAAATGTTTAAGTGGACTTAAATGTTTAGATGGACCTGGAAATCTCTCACTTTTGCTTTTTCCTAACTTATTCACTACCTTAGGTGTGATATTTCTCTGCCTGTTTTCTTCCATTTGTAGATATTTTTACATGGCAACAACCTGAACAGTCTGCACCAACTAATTCATCCTGAGATTTTGCCCTCTGAATTTGGGGGAATGCTACCCCCTTATGACATGGGAACATGGGCAAGAACACTGCTGGACCATGAATATGATGATGACAGTGAATATAATGTAGACTCCTACAGCATGCCTGTAAAGGAAGTAGAAAAGGAACTCTCACCCAAGTCCATGAAGAGGTATGTTTAGTTACCTGGGAAGTATTGAAGTCCGGGTAGGGAAACCCCAAGACTTTACTACAGACTTCTACTTTTCTGAAGTAGATATTTAGAGGTATTTTAAGCCTTACTTGACCCTGACTTTGACATCTAGGAATTATAAGTCAATTAGAATCATTTTAAGTAACTCCAACTTAGCTGTTATTTCAACTTCCTCAAAAATCTGTCAGAACTCTTTGAAACCACCAAACCCATTGAATTTTCAAACTGTTCCTTGAAGATTCTTGTGTATATCTGAGGTCAGGAAGGTAGGGGGTTGATAGTGCCTATGTGATGAGAACAACTCTCTATCCAAACAGCAATTAATGGGTTTTTGAAGAAAAGGTTCCATTGCAAACACACACACACACACACACACACACACACACACACACACACACACACACACACACACACACACACACACACTCCATATTCTTCAAACACTACATTAAAGGCTTCAGTTCACTTTTGAATACCTCTGCCAAGTTTCTGTTTAAAGGTCTAGCCATTACATAAGTAAAACGTTTGCATTTTCCTACAGCTTTAATTTTTAAAAGTTCATCGTTCAGAGTCTGATTCCCTGCTTTGATTCTCATGGTACTTTTTATGCTTGATGTCTTTTAAGTGATAACATATCTATTGAATGCATGCTTCATAGTAGACACTTTCCTTGGTGTTTCAGATTCAGTGTGTATAAACATGACAGAGAGGACCCAGAACATCTTATATGTTATCCCCAACATTCTATTTCATCCTCTGACAAAGCCTTATGGTCCTGTCATAGAGCTGACTCCTGTAGTGACACTCCTGTCCTTTGAGTCCGGACTCTTTTTGGCTGCTGTTGGTGGTACTATTCTTACTGGTGCATGTGATATCTGCCTATCCCCAGGCTGCTCCTTGTTTTAGAACAGGGCATCTTACCTGGATTTCTAGGCTCTTCTAATAAACGAGTTCTCAAAAGGTTTTGCTAAGTGCTAGAAGTTGTGCTCAAAATTGTATATAAAAATGCATGTATCATTTTTTAATTTTCTAAAACTAAAAGGATTAAATATTATTTGGCTAAGAATAACTCCCATTTAATAAAAATCATAATCCCAATTGCAATTGTTACCATCTCTCATTTACTATGTGTTATCGTGAGTTAAACCCTTCTGCCTATTTCATAATATTAGTTTATTTAATCCTCCCAGCAGTCCTGTTAAACAAAGGTGTATTCCCAAAATCACATAACCTATGTGTAAAGAAATGGGGCACCACTCTATGAGTCAAAGAGCTTTTCATGTAGTTGAAATCAACTTCTCTACCCTTTTATGACAGCAGAACATAGACAGCCCTCATTCTGGCACTGAGCTGTATAAGAATCTGGAGATCGCAGTCATAGTGTTCCCTAACCTTCTCCTTTTCCAGCTAAAAGATTAGCCCAATCATGGAAGCTAAAGCTATCACATGTCCTTAAGCTGCTCCTATGACATGCTCATTACTATGGTCCTCTCCTCTGAGCACATTTGTCTGAATTCCCTTACCATATCCTATCACCGGCACACACCCCATATATCTTAACTGCTGTCTTTGACTCTGACCTTACCCTACTTCCCTACCATTATGATCTGCATGGCAACCCAAAATAATTTTTTAAAAGGTAAATCAGATCATTTCACTTCTCTGTTTCACATTTTAAAAATTCTGCTGATTAAGCAAAAAGTAAAATCTATGTTGTATCATGACTGATTACATGGTGTAGGATTTGAGCCTGCATGTTTCTTTCCCATCAATTCGTTTGCCTATTTTTCCTTCTTAACTTTTTGACACGCATCACTCTTTATTCTCCTGCAGCTGCTCCAGCTCTGTCTATCTAAGAAACTTTATGCAGGTGACTGCTTCCTGAAATGCCTTTTTTCTGAACTTTCAAATGATTGGTCCCAAACAAAGCTCACCTCCACAAAAGGTTTTAAGATTTTTCTTGATCATCAGGTCTAAGCTTTACTTCCTCTTTCTAGTTAAACCTCATTAATCACTCTCTTTAATTTCCTCATAACACTGTCTATCAAATGGCCAGTTTTATTTAATTTTATATCTCTACTCCCAAGTACAAGCGTAATGAGAACTTTAGTGCCTTTATATATCCTGCTCTCCTCTGCATCCCTGCTGGCTGGAGCCAAGGTTGGCCATCAGATGGCATCAGTTCAGTGAGTGAAGGAGCGATCGAGGTCTACCAGTGGTCTCCTTTGAATGTTCATTTTTGTGCAGGTGACATCCAATTCTCTCACCCCTTGCATTTAACTTCCAGAACCGTGACTTTGCGTGAGAGACCTTGCTGATGCCCTTTGGTTGCTGTCGCCCTCATTAGCCCTCATCACTCTTACTGTCCTTTGGCAGTCAAGGCACTTCGTAGACTTACTGAACTTCTTAAAGCTAGCAGCCCTCCCCCCCCATTTACAGTTCTATCTAACCTCATAATTCTCTACTTCTGAATGTATCTTTGTCCTGCAAGCATGTTATTTTAATCATTTGATATTTTAATCATTTAATGTCATCTTGTTATATGTGGCTCAGTCTATCCACTTTTTGAAGTCTTCTTGGATCCTGAGTTTCTTCTATTAATTAGGCCATTTTGTGCCCTGCAGAGTTGACTTGTAGCGGGTTGACCTTCCAGCCCCAAGTTTCTTGATTTAGACATGAGCTGATTATTTCAGACATCTCCTCTTTGGTGCAGGTTTTGTATCCTGTGAACCTTTTGTGGTCCTATTTGAAAACTTCTGAAGAATGACATTAAGAAATCAGTTTTACTTGACTCATCTTTATGTCTGGGAATGGCAGTTTCTCATTAGGGACAGTAGAAAATTGTTCCTAGCTTACACCTTGACCTCCCTCCTCATTTATTCTCTATTTTCTTTTTTACTTTAAATTAACAGGAAAAAATATTTCTTCATCAAATTGCTGTGGATAATTCTTTCTTTGGTTGAATTGAAAGTCTAGGGAGCAGTTTTTGTTTCCCCATTATAAATTTGTGAAAGGATAACGTTGTCGTGTAGAAAGAGCAGTTCATTAGGTTGTATCTTCTACTTTCTATCCCCAAACCCAGGGTAGTGCCTGACAAATAACAGTTACAGTGAGTAACAATATTAAATTCATTATAAAAATGCAAATTTCTGATTTTATTGAGTAATATTAAACTTCTGTTGCTGCCACATGCCAAACCCTATCTAATGCTTTATATATATTGACTCCTTTGCTTCTCTAAACAACTAGTAAGGTAGTACTATCTCCATCTTTACTGATGAGGAGACCAGATACAGAGAAGGTAAGACCCTTTGATTTGTCACACAGCTACAAAGTAGAAATGCTGATACAGGAACAGTATTCCATAGCCATCTCCTTACCATTACCAGATTTTATGCTGAGATTTGTGCATGCATTATTATATTCAATCTTCACTACATCTGTGGGATGTAGATGTTATTTTTCCCATTGTACAAGACAAGGAAACAAAATCTTAACAAGTTTAAATAGCCTTCCCATGGTCACAGAACTTGTAAATAGCAGAACTAAAATTAAAATATACTTTTGTTCAAAATCTACTCTCCTCAAAGAACACTATGATGTAGCCTAATATTGTGGATGCATAATAAGTGAATAAATTAATATTGAATAACTAATGATATCATTTGTTTCCATGAAAACAAAATCTATTCATTGTAAAGATAATAGAGAATGTGTGGAGATTGCTGAGCTATATTCTGAGTTATTGATAGATTCTCCCAATTGCAGCTGAAACAGACTAATTTATGAACGGTCATGATCCTGCACAAATAACCCTATTGGTTTGTGTAAGGGGAAAAACTGTTTACCAAAATATCAGTACTTTTTAAGCAATTAAATACCAAAACAAAATCTTAACTAGAAATTGTTTCTATTTCGTTTGTTTTATTAAATAATTATTTTACATATGGGTCCAGCATTAATCATCCAACAATTCCAATATCTACAGTCTACAGTCCATGATAACAGCCAGCTAGAAATTCAATTTCAGAATGAGTAGTGCTCAACATTTAAAATCTCATTGAAATCACCTCTAATGATTTTTATAATTAAAGAACATAAGATTTTAAAGATATTATTTGTGCTGTTTTAATAAAATATTATGATATATGTTTAAGTTGTATACCTCATGCTGTCTGAAGAATTTTTCTTTATATTTATTAAATACTTATTAGGATGTACCTCAATATTTATGTAATAGATTTATGTACATTTTTTCATCTATTCTCTGTGAAAGATTGTTTTCTCTATTATCTTCACTACTCTCCATTTCAAATGTTTAATGACAAGCTTCTTTCAGCATTGGAAGTATAGTAGGATAGTTATGACATTGGGATCCTATTGTGTAACAAACACTTTGATAGACATCACGTTAAGTGTAAACAGAGAAACTGACAAAGTCCCCGCTTAAGGACTTTATATTCCTGTGGGTACAAGTTGTCAAATTAACACTTTAGTTCAAGCGTTTAAATGAATATGTCTGTTTTAGCAAGAATTCATTTTGAAAAGCTAATCTTCTTAGCTAAGTCTTACCTATAAACAGTGTTAAAGTTCTAATTGCTAAGTGATTTTGTACAATTGTCAACTCTGTTAAATCTATTTCCTAAGATAATTATTTATCATTGCCTTTAAAGTAATACACACGTTTTCCTTTTTCTCTTTTCCTTCTCCTTTCCTCTCCTCTTCTTCCCTTCTCTTCTTTCTCTTTCTTTATCTCTTTCTCTCTCGCTTTCTCACACACACACACACACACACACACACACACACACTCAGACAAGACTCACACTCAACTCAGTCTCCTTTCTAATATAGGTGCTTAATACTATTCTTGTGATAAAATAATGACAATAACTTAGGAATTAAAACCTTCCTATTTTAATCTTCCTTTTCATTCCTCTTTAGAAATAAATGTATGTTTATTTAAACAAGTCAATTTATCAGTTAATCCTGTAATTATTTTTGCTTTGATAATTAGTTTAGTTGCTATTCTTTTTCATTAGCATGTGCAGTTGTGTTTTAGCTTATAGTCTTTCTTTTCAAAAGTTAATGAGGTTTGCTAAGAGGCCTATTGCCACATCATTAGCCAATTGGCTGGAATGCAGCAGCAGGGGAAAAATTCATTACTGAGGAGAATTTTAAAAGGGCAGCTGCTTCTTTAATGCCATAGCTATTAAGATGGCAGCTTCCTGTTATAACAGTAGCATGTTTCATTGACTTTCCTTCTTCCCAGTTTTATGTTGTTTCGTAATGATGAATTGAGATATAATTCCCACCTGCTATTAAAGGCATATGTAAGCAGTTTTCACATTATGTGCTTTTCTAATAATAAACAGAATTAGGGCACTGCTAAAGCAAGATGGATTTTTCCTTTTTAAAAGTTATAAATCATTTTACAAAACTTTGAAGACTCAGATTGATTTTGTTCTTATGTTCAAGTGGGAAATATAACAAAAAACACATTCAAATGTTGACTTTCCTCCTGCGATCATTAAAAATAAAAATAATGGCATAAATTGAAATTCATATTAAATTTGTCTCCCAAGACTTTTTGAATAGTTATCAAGGCTCCTGTCATTTCTAATTCATTTCTTGTTGCAATATCTCACTGTAATATTATTTTCCATTTGGAGATGTTCTGTTGGGATACATAGGTCCTGTACTAGAAATTCTCAATCTCAAAGAAAAGACTTTTGTTTGAGAAGAGAGCTTAAGCTTGTTATTGCCTATTTAGAATCCTTTGTGTTCATAATTCTATTTAGAGGCCAGAGGGAATTGTTTCCTCATTCTGCTGCAAAACACCACATAAGTGTTTTTCTAATGTGCAGCATTCTCAGTTCATAAATTTCTTGATGAAGATAACCCACATCCATGAGAGAAGTAATAGTGGAGGAAAAGATAGAGAATGTGATTATTTGGTAATAAATCACTGATATTGACTTTATCATTTCCAGATCCCAATCAGTAGTGGATCCTACAGTACTAAAACGCATGGATAAAAATGAGGAAGAAAACATGCAACCTTTGCTCTCTCTGGACTGATAACTTCTCCCCATGGATTAGAAATGGAAGGTACTTGTGTTCAGCAACAGGGAGAGCACTGTGGAGGAATTACCAGCTGGAAATTTATTTATTCATGTTAATGTAGCATACTATATATAATAAGGCATCAGGCTTTGCCATTAGCCTGAACCATGGGTGCCCTGCTCTGGATTTAAAAACAAAAAAGTCAATAATTTATTCTGTAAGTGCCAAGTTCTTTGTAAATACAATGTACTCTTCATGTCAACTTTGTAAATTTTGGTAGTTACTTAAATTGGAGAAGATTGGCTCATGTGTTCACACCAGTGATATGAACTATAAGAAAACAAGGAAAAGACACATAAAGAGTTCAGACTCACTAAAGGCAAGCAGTTCCTATGAAGCCATATTTCAGCTATCATAGTGATTATTTTCCTGTTTTCCTCTGAGACTTTGTCATATTCAAGAGGACTTTTAATGGGCACAGGGAACTAGATGATTCTAGGAAATAATCATGATAAATGTATTTTCTGTCTAGTGAATTTCATTTCACAGAAAATGTGTCCTAGTGACTATCACTGGCCTTGCGTTGTTTTTGAGATGAGGAATGGAAGATAAGTTGGCAAACTGAACACTTGAACTCTTTCATGTTGAACAATTGAACTCTAGAGTTTTGTGTAAAGATATACTCCCTCCATTAAGATGTGGAATTCTGAATAAGAATGAATTCTTTTTAAACTGCTATCTTCACAATGGAAATTCAAGTCCCTATTTTACCCCATTATGTCCCTATTAGAGGTACTTGAAGAACTTTAAAGAAAGCAAACTCCTTGATCAAAAGAAAAAGAAGTTATTTGATAGCTAAGTTTGAACATAAAATTTGCCATTTACAGATTAGGGGTTAATTAAATTCTTGAGTACTGATTGAAAAATATATATCTATATGTTCATACACATATATTTTTAATGAGCTCAACTAAATCCTTCATGTAACAGGCTTATGAAATAAACTATACATATTCAATGGTTTTAGAATATTACGTGAGATACTAACTCTGTCAGACCACTTCCACTAAAGTTAATTTAAAATGAGTTACAATCAAACAGAATGTCAGTGAATCTATTTAAGGGATTCCATTCAAATTTGTGATGTAATCTTGACCACGCTACTTTAGTGAAATGTAGTATTCCTTCAAAACTGTACCAGGGCTCAACATAGCATATATAGTATCAGGTGACCAAGATTATTAACATTTTTTCTCAAATTCAAGTTGACACGTCTAGTGATCCTGTATGTACACATTTTCTTTTCAGACACTATTGAAAGAACATATTAACTCCAGGAGCCAGAATGCAAACAATTGAGTCATCTGAGATAGCATATTATAATTTAATTCTACATTTGGAATCTTGTGTTTCATTTCACAAAAATTCTATAGTTATAACAAATTTTTAAAGTGTTCCTTTAAATTCCAAATTCCAATGTGTAAGAGCAAGATTTTTATCACCTTTTCAGAGTGATAAATTTTGAGATTGAGAATTTTATAATTGAAATATGAAATACCCTTCTGAAAGATAAATATCTTAAGGATCTTTTGGAAGCCAACAGAAAATAAAGGTGTGCAGCAGCCTTTACATATATTTTAGCTAAAGCTTCAACAATTTCATTTACAGTTAGTTCTAAGCCTAAAAATCTTAAAGTCAAGATCACCACACCAATCTGAAGTGTACCTATATTCTGTCTCATGTCAGTAAACATACATGACTCATATGAATTAAAGACTCCATAAGAATACCAGCCTCCAATCAGTGACTGCCATGAATGCTTAAGAGATTGGATGAATTAAGGATAAGAAGCCGTAGCAACCCTTATCTTAGTTGCTTAACCATTGGTGTTCTTGATTTTTTTGTTTTGGTTTTGCTATCTGATATCCTTTTGATAGCCATGGGTTTTATAATATGATATATAAACAAGTGGTAGGCAATATAGAAACCAACTAGGAAGGTAGTCAAATGTTATTAATTTCTTTTGATGTGTTTAATTTATTGTCAGTTCTCAAAATTCTATCTTCAGATGTTAGCCAACATTGTCCATTTGTTTTTCACATCATTTTTGGTTTCATATGTAAAATTAACTAGAAAGACATATTTTATGCATACCCCTATCTAATTGTACTTGCCACTCACACTATGGCCACATCCCCCATTTGATACTGCATCGGCATTGCTGTTCTTCAAATGAACAACTGAAAGTTGGCTTGATTGTGTAAACTATTTTTAAATGAAGGAAAAAAATTACAATAATGAAGCATTTTGAAATTGCTATATCCAAGTTCCACCTGTGAATAAATTCATTTTCTAGTAATGTTTTTGTAGCTGCTTAGTCAAGGGATATTTAGTCTATATATATATATATATATATATATGTTTTTTTCTCAGCATCACCTAACTAGCCCCATTGAGAAATTCTATTCTTCATGTGGTTTTTTGGTATCATAGCTATGTTTATATTACATTACTTAGTAAATAAGCATTCCTATATTCTTTCAAATGATTTTTTTTTTTTTTTTTTTTTGAGACTGGGTCTCGCTATTTTTGCCCGTGGAACCGCAGGCTTCCATTGCCCGGGGTACCACAGACTCAAGCAATCTCCAGGCTCAGCTTCCCAGGTAGCTGGGATTACAGGTGTGCGCCACCACGCCCAGCTATTTTTTTGGAACTAGGTCTGGCTTTGTGCCCCCAGCAGGACTCGAACTGCAATCCTTGGCCCCGGTTTTGGCTTCCTAGGCTGCCACCTACAGGCATGTGCCACTATGCCCGGCCCACTTTCAAATGATTTTTTTTTTTTTTTGTGAAGGTACACCTCCTACTCTCTCTCTCTCTCTCTCTCTCTCTCTCACATGCACACACACATGTACACAGAAATAAATGTCCTGTTTGCTTCTTTAGTTTGAATAACTTGCCTTGCTTTTTCAATTCTCTTGTAACTTTAAATTTGTAGATATCAGAGAAATAATATTTACTTTGGAATAGGCCAGTGGTCCATTCACTTCTCTCATCCACCTGTTCTACTTTGTAATTCTTGTATCTTTTTCATCTTCCATTGTTTCAAGGGGCAGCTGCTTCCAAAGTTGATTTAAAAATAAATAACTGCTTATAAGTTGTGAGTGATATTTGCACACATTTTTGACAGATATTCTAAAAGGAAGAGATTATCATGAAAATATACTCAAAGAAATATGAAGAAGTGCCTCTTTAAAAATGGAATAAAACAGTAAATATGGATTCTATTTGTACTTTCTTCCCCAAAAGTAAATACATGCGCCTATTTTATATGGGTATAATGTAGATACCATTTGAAGAAGGATATTTGAGACTTTGTGCTGAGCATTTCCATACAGTGATAAGTCTTTATTGTATAAGTTCAATTCTATAACTTAAATACATGTTATTGATTACCTGGCACTATGCTAAAACTATATACACATATTAAATACAGTTTTGCAAACAAGTTTTTGAACTGAGTATGAATGATTTCTTTTATTTCAGAGTTATTTGTGCAAGTATAAGCAGAGATATTATTTAAGTCATTTCACATAAAATGTTTGTTTACTTTGCACTACCAAAAATCTATCCTTGTGGGAGCAGAAAAACTAGGAAGCTAAATTCTTTAATAATATTATTAATTTGATCATATTGTGAAATTAAGCATTTGAAGTTTCTATAGTATCCATGCGGGAACAGATGTTACTGTAATGCATCAAGAAAATGCAGAGTTGTTTAGACTTCCAGTAACGTGTTCATTGCTCTTTGAAAATCAAAATCTTGAGTCATAACAGTGTGTCTTCAGAAACAGATTTCCTTCAGTCTTACAACTAAAGATTTATGCACATGTCCGTAGTCCTAAAGAAGATACATCAAGAATGCCTGCTGAAAGGCTATTCACACACATCTGTTGCTTATTTACAGGTGTAACTAATCTTCTTGGTTAATAAGATGTCTTTGCTTCATATTGTGTATGTTTATAAATGATTATTTGAAAAGTTGACTGAGTTGTGGGGATACTACAGATGATTTTCAACACATAAAATATACTAAGCTGAACTATGGGATAGTATTTGACTTTTCACATATGGTGCTTACATTTTTTATGTCAATAAGCTAATAGATATATCTTCCATTTTACATATGATATATATATGCACACATATATGTATAGTCTAGCAGAACAACATCTATATCTATCTATATATATATGTGTATCGTGTTACAATTTGAATATATGAGACTGTTAGTTCATGTGAAAATTGTCAGGTCCTTTTAAGTACTTTGAAGCAAAAATCAATTTGCTAATAATCCAGAGTACATATTTATGACCAGGGAAAAAATTATATTTTTTTCTAGTCAATTATTATGTAGAAATATTTACTATTTGAAAGGAGACAAGTAAGAATACAAAAAGAGGGCTGATTCAGCAACTTTATTATATCACATACTTATTGGCTTAGATAATACAATATTTTTCATAAATTTAAGTTTTTAGTTTGTAAACTATAGGTTAACTTCACTTGTGGAGATCACATCAAATCTATTTGTGTTGTGTGTGAGTATTAATTTCTCTGGAATGTAGGAAAAATATAAAACAGTAATTCTGTGTACTAAAACAACAAAATTATATATTATTTTCAAAGGAAATAGTACAAATGTATTTAAAAATATGAAGCTACTTAAAAACCATATACCAATAATATTTTAATTTCATAAATATACTTTTATAGTAAATAGTGGGGTTTTTACAATTTAAGATTTGTTTGGTGTTTGGCCAATATTTAAATTATTTTAAAGTTCCAATACAAACATTTGTGTCCTTAATGTTAACAATGCCTTTATTCTTTCTTTTTTGTAGTGAATTACTTTCTTTTTATAGTGGATGAAAGACAAGATGAAAACTGAAAATAATTTGTAGCATTTTAAAAAATCTAAGCAGTCTATTTTGAATAATTGGAAGAACTATATTGGTTTTATGTATAACAAAGGTTCAAAATTTTGTCTTATACATAGTGCAGTTTTTAAATTTTCATATTTGTTTAAAATATAAATAAAATTCAAGAAATAAAATATATTTTTATTTTCAAAACTATCCAGAAGAGAAATGAGATACTTAAGAGGAAATTGTACAAATCTTTAATAAGAGTACCCCATACACTATTTGCTATTTAGCTCAAATACTTTTTGACCTGGAGGAATTATTTATTCAAATGCAATATTATAAATGGCATAGCACAATTTTTATTGCAGGTACATTTCTTCTTAAAGACTATTTTGCATCTGGTCAATGTTGAACTTGGTAGCGCTTAATCTGTTGCAACTGTGAAGTGAACATTTGTGAAAAGTAATCTAAAATAAAACAATAAATTTTACTTGAGAGATATAATTATCGATTTAGTTTAGGATACTTGATATCTGAACTTTTCAGATATTTGTTTGTACATGACTTAATAGGAAATAAACAATTTATTAAAATGATATTTTCAGCATTTTATAATTTCTATATAAACTGTCAAAGTGTGGTGTGTATGAAAAATTATTTTAAGTTGCATAGAGTTGTGGAAATGATCAGTAAATAACATTTTTATATTTTTAATGTAAAATTATTGAAGTGATTAAATTTATAATTTAATTACAGAAAGCATGGCTTTAAGTAAGTTCTATTAAAATAGTATGAGTTTACAATATTATATAAAATAAGAAATTTAGTCTAACAAGAAAAAATGCATACTCAATAATCTATGTGATTTTCTCTCACTACTTATGGAAAAAACATCATCTAATGAGGGCAAAGAATTCAATACATTTCCCTTCAGCCCTCTAGGGCAGGTTTTATGACTTTATTTAACTGAAATGCTGATGATTTTCCTGGACACATTTTTTAAAAAGTATCAGTATTATTTCTTCTCATCAAAACATGCCAGCAGAACCCAAGTTCTAGCAGTGACTTTAGAAATATCTGTGCTGTAAATAAGTACAGGATAACCAGAGTGCACAAAAACCAAGATGTTTCATAGCCTCTTCCTGTCACCAAAAAGTCCATTAAACTGTACTATTAATCATACATACTAAAAAACATTTAAAACCATTTTAAATTAAGTACTTGGATCAACTAAATTTGGCCAAGTGATGATCTGATCTGTGATGTGTAGTCTGCTTCACACACCAACAACATTATCAGGAAGCCTATTTTCTCTCACTTGTCAAAAACTATTCTCTCTCCTTCCCTTTACTAATCTGGAATCATAAAGTATCATGAACTGTAAATAATTTCCTGTAATTAAAATATTTACTAAATATTTAAATTAATTAAAACATTACATTATATACATACAAACATATAGTTGTAAGGGGCTTAAATATTTGCATGCTGATTTATGAAATTTTATCTAAATGTTTAAAATATATAATTGTGAAAGATTAGTGTCATTACTAAATGTTCTTTGTATCTAGGGCTCATAGTAATAGCTGCTCATATTCTTTCCTTTGAATATATATATGTCCAAGCACTTTTAATTGAATATCTATTGAATGCCTTACTTACTTTTTAGCATTTATAAAACCAAGCTAACTTCTCTTCCTTCACCCTGAATTTGCTTTTCTTTCAGCTTTCAGTTCAGTAAGAGTAAGTTCCCAGATTCTAGGACTCAAATTTTTGGTGTCGTCCTTTCTCTAGTCTTTCTCAAAATCAAATCCAAACCAGTGAACTCACTGTTTTCTCTCCTTCAAAATATATGGCCACACTTCTACCTCTTCTCCAACCTTCATTCTCCTTCACTCATTTTGAGATTTCAACATTTTCCACCTGGAATATTTTTATAATCTGAAAACTGTACTCTGATCATATCACCTTTGTCAAAAATCCTCTGAAAGATTAAATACCAAAGTCCTTATAACAGAATCTGAAGAAAGATGACAGGAAGTTATTAAACTCCAGTCTAGTAGAACAACATCTTTTCTAATTGGTTTACAATTGTTTTTGTTTTTCAGTATATGAAATTATTTATTAATGTTGACAATATATTTTACTTAACCCAGTGTATCTAAGAAGTTATCATGCCAGCACATAATCCCTATATGAAATTATTAGTGAGTTCTTTTATACCCTTATTTTCAATTTAAGTCTTTATAGGCAGGTGACTATTGAACATGCACAGTGCAACTCTTTTTCACACTTCACATACTCCAATGCCAAATGTGACATCAGTTATTGTATTGGAAATCCCAGCTCCAACTGTCTTTTTGCTTGTTTGTTTTTGGCTCTTTGTTTTTATTGAGTTGGCATTGGTTTATAGCATTGTCTATTATACAGAGGTATAGGCTCACGCTGCAGAGAATGTTACCAAACCACAGCCACCACCAAGGCATCCAGAGTCCCTTATGATTTGTATTTGCCTCTAAAGCCCTACACAGTATATGCACTCACCCCTGACCTTGATTTTTTGGGGATCATCTCTTACGAACATGTTATCCTTTATTCTCTTGCCAAACTTTCATCTTTGCCTTTTCAGGAAGTTGCCACCTTGGATCTTTAGAACTTCTAAGTCTTCTGCCATGTTACTTCAGGCATCCAAAGGATGATTTCCTTAATACCTTCAGCTCTTTGCTGGAATATCATCTTAGTACACTGTATTCTCCCTGTGTAAATTAATATAGTTTGTGGATTTCCATTTTTCTCTTTTCGTTTCTTCTGCATGGCATTTTCATCTGTTTTATTTACTGCTGCATTGCCATTGCCTTGCATAGTACCTGGAATTTAGTATCAAGCCCAAAAGATGCTAAATTGAGCTGGGCATGGTGGCTCGTGCTTGTAAGCTTCAGCCTATGAAGCGGCCGGGGCTAGGGATCGCGGTTCGAGTCCCGCCTGGGGCCCTGGGGCGAGACCTGGTTCCAAAAAATAGCTGGGTGTGGTGGTGCACGCCTGTAATCCCAGCTACCTGGGAAGTTGAGGCTGGGGGTTGCTTGAGTCTGTGGTCCCCCGGGCAACAAGAGCCTGCAGTTCCATGGGCAAAAATAGCAAGACCTAGTCTCAAAAAAAAAACAAAACCCCAAAATCAAAACAAAACAAAACAACAACAACAACAAAAAAACCCCAAAAGATGCTAAATTGCATTTAGATCAGTATTTCAGCATGCTAAATAATAGCTAGTAGTGTACATTTAATGAGAGATTTATTTTTCTTAATAAGAAATATTTTGTTATTCATATTCAAAGGGAATATTTTTCATTTTTGATGAGTATGGAGTCATGAAACAATAATTTTACATATATGTATTAAATTTATTTTCTTTAAGGCATATATTTTATATCAATGTTTGAACTTAACCTCTGAAATTTATGTTAAAATGGCCATTTTGTGTTTCATTTTCATGGTTTATGTTTACTCTTAAAGAGTGTACATTATATCCGAGATAAAAAAATCATTTTACATTCAATGTCATAGTAAATTGAACTTTTTAAAAAATTTTAAGAAATTACAGGAACTTATAACACCATAGTTCCTCCAGTATTGAAAGACAGAATAGGAGATATGATTTTATGCTAACTTATATTAGAGAAGTGGAAGAAAAGAAGAGGAAAAGAATTGATCACTCCCTGAAAGCCATGATTAGATGAATGACGAAGTATCTACGATTTTCTTGTGATCTAGAAATTAGTCTATATATCCTCTTACCAGAAGTGTGTTAATTGGATTTTATATATTTTATATCTTTCTTTTTTCTCATTTTGAAAATTTGTAGTTCTGACACAAGATGATAGAATTACTCATGTTCATATATTCAACTGACTTTCCAATAGCCTCCCTTCTCTACTTTAATTCAGACAACATTTTCTGAACCTTGTAATTATATTTGTTGTTACATCCTTCTATGCCAGTCTTCAACTATTTATCGATAATACTGTAGCTCATTATTTTTTATTTTTTTTCATAAATGTATGATTGAATAGGAAGATATTCCTTATTGCTTGCTTTTATTCAGTCTTTAATGGATTTATAATACCATAAAATAGATTCTTGTTTGTTACACTATTAAAATCATGGCTTTAATGTTTCACTTCATGCCTATAATTTTACATTTCTTTGTTGACTTCTGAGGTTGAATAAAGTCCTAAACTAAAATATCACTAAATTAAATTTCAGTTTCAGAGTATGGATATATGTATATGCCCTTTAAATCATTTGGTCATAAAATACTTATAAATTTAGAAATTCAAATTTGAGCATATCAAATAGTTATATTTGTTGTTAAGATTATAGACATGTAAAATCATTGGGAGTATAAATGCTTTCAAATAGATTTTAAATATTTGTGAACATATGTAATATTATTTTGAATTTATTGTTGAGTCAATCAAGTATATGTGATAAAATTGGTATAAACCCGAAGCACTTAAAAGTCACTTGGTGACTTTTTGAATGATAGAATTGAGATAGAAACCAGCATAAGTTTTAAAGTAATCTTGAATTAGTGGGTGGATTGGATAGTGTTTCTGCTAACTACATTCTTAACATTAACTGATGTTTATTGAATGCTTACTCTGTCCCAGGCACTGTTCTAGAATAAACAAAGTATTTTTTGCTCTCTTGATATCACCTTCTACTGTAGAAAACATACAAAAACTAGATAGAAAAACAGTTGAACAAAATCTATATACTGTTGGGTGATGATGTATGTATGATGTAAGACTTAATAGTTTCATTTATGTGACCTCTGTTTTCTTGTAAATTGGGGCAATGGTTGTAATAACAATGTGAGTTATATTCTGGTATGTATGCTCTTGATAATCTGATCCCTTCTATTTGTGAAAAATGTGCTATAATCTCCCTATGTCCTTGCTGTTTTGGTGACTACTGGTTAAGTTCTTTGGTTTCTTCCTTTTTGCTCAATGTTGACCTTGATTTCCAGGGGTTCCCTTGCAGAAACTTATAATCTGCCTTTTTGGGACATTCAGATATCCCAACTTTTGTCCAATTTCTTTCAATAATGGAAATTCCACAAGAGATTTAAGATATTTCATGGGTAGATGGCCTCACTTATATGATGGATATACGGAAAGACAAACAGATAAGAAAGAATGAAAACAACCAATGGGACTGAACAATGGAGCAAGAGAGGAGGAGGGGGAAGAAGACAGGGGAGGTGAAGAGCAAAAAAGATCAGGATGGCTAACAAATGTTAGTGAAGTGGGAAGGCCCCAGGGTACACAATAATGGACTAATGTAATAGAAGTATAAATATACATATATATCCAAATTAAAAAATTTAAATTTAAAAAAAGGGACAGGATTTATAGGGAATGGAGAAAGAAAAAGAGAGCCATCTGCATAGTGCCAAGCAGGCAGGAAAGCTGCTTCTCCCCAGCGTGGAAATTGTACTGATTACTTTTTTTTCTTAATCTATTATTGTTTTTTATATATGTGTTTCACATCTTTGTATTCCCTGGGGACCACGCACCACCTTCCCTCCCTGACCACTCCCTCCCATCTCCACCCCACTCCTAACCCCCCACATACTATTCCCTTTTATGGAATTTTCATGTACATGTCTATGGCCTAAATTGTCAACTGGAATAAACTTCATAATAATAATTTAAAAAAAATTAAAAAAAATTCTTGCAACCTATAAATAAAAGTCCTGAATTAAAACAAAAAACAAACAAACAAAGATATTTCACGGGTGATAAGGTGGTGGGAGACTCCCAGGGTAGACATTGATGTGAATATATGTGTATATATGAATATATATATGTGTGTATATATATATGAATATATATATGTGTGTGTATATATATATGTGTGTGTGTATATATATATATATATATATATACACACACACACACAGGCATGTGTGATAAGTTCCACACTGCTTTGAATATAAAATATAAACTAACTGAAATATGGTTGAAAATAAACACTAATTTTCATAAGAAAATAAAACAAGAAAAGCCAAAGATAACTACTGATAGGTTAATACAGCTTAATCTCTTCACTTTACCCACAGGCAGTTGCACAAGAGTGTGGTTTTCCGGGGAAGGATTGGGTATATGCTATGTCCACACTTGATAGGGCTCTTGACACTGTGATTCCAGAGGTTCTAATTTAGGAACTATTAAAAATATAATTTCCTGCCCTTATGTGAAAGAGAATGACAAGATTGCTTTTTTACAGCGGTCAGATTACAAAGTAGCTTGAGAAACTCAACACTGAAATGCTCAAAGTATAAGCAGAGTTGAAGACACCGTATATATTGATTATAAGTTATCCATGGGGAGCCATAAATGAAAATATCTTTTTGGATATAAAGAAAAAGACCAGACAATGACTTCTGTTGTAAGGAAATGCAAAACTTCTCTACTCCTATTTATGCAGAAAATCACTAAAGAAAGCTACATGCCATGCTGAATAATGAAGAAAAAAATAATCTCTTTTACATACTGATTTATATAAAGGAAGTATTCAGGTCATCAACATTTGATTTAATAAATTGATGAAGGAAAAGAGTTAATCTATTATCATCATAAAGTATCCTGCTTTTAGACTCAGAGGATACACACCTTTCAGATGGCCAATTTGTTTGAATGGTTTGCTTATGAAGTCTTAATACATTTTTTCTTCTCAATGATTTTATACAGATGGTCTCAACTTAGGGTAGTTTGACTTACAATTTTTCAACTTTATGCTGGTGTGAAAATGATGCATTTTCAAATTTTGAAATTTGATCTTTCCTGGGCTGACTGTGTGCTCTACAATGCTTCTGCCATGCTGGGCAGTGGAGCTGGCCAGGGTTCCCATGTTTTCAGCACGTCTAGCCAGTCCTGGTTAGACGATGATGTTTGTAGGTTAAGTGTATTCTGTATATATTTGGTACAAGATTTTTTTCAATTTACTATGGATTTCTATAAACATAATTCCACCTTAAGTTGAAGAAGATGTGTATTGAAGATTTCAGCTCATTTTTAATACAAAAGGAATTTTTACAGAATTTATTTGTTGAATGATATTTGAAAGCAGTTTTCTATAGCAAATAATTTTAAACCTTATATTGCCATATTCTTTTCTTATTTAATGGATGTTATGAGTCTATTTTAAACAAAATAGTCTCAGTTGCAGTACAACAAACTTAAGTGAGAACTTTTTAAAAGCCAGGAACAGGTAAGCATGCATTTTTTAACTTGGAATATTTATGGAGCTATTTAGTAATTATTCAGTATATTTGATTTAGACAAACATAATTATTCACACTTAAGTACATCAACAATATTTTCTAATTATCTTCTGCCCTGTGCTTTCACTTGCCCCGACCAAAATCTACCTGTTTTCTTACTCTCCTTGTATGCTACTGTTGAAAGCTTATTTAGCAATTAAATAGTATAAGTCACTCATTTTGCTAAAATATGAATGAAAACTTACATGGTTAGTCTTGCTAAAAGTCTCACACATAATTAAGGGAAATGCTGGTAGAAGAACTAAGTTTTAATCAGTCTGATTACATTATTGTTGCTTTTGATATTTTCTCCCTTGCTCTCCTCTTTTTGTATTAAACTATGTTATCTGTATATGATCCCATTTTATTTCTCCATTCCGCATTATATGTGGGATTCCCTAGCAGTATTCTATTAGGCAAGCATACACTACACAGGTGCGCAATATTCAAGGATCTTCAAATTAGAAATGGATTGTACATATCCACAATTCCCAGTTTTTTTTAAACCTTAGCTATCAATAGATCTGTGATAAACCCAGCACTTCAAGAAATTAAAACTTTATCAGGCTTATATTAAATCAAACAGTAATTACTGGATGGAGTCAATGATTTTGTGGTTAGAAGCATTTCCCCCTTGATTTCAAGAAGAAAAAATCTTTTTTTTCTGCTCTTAGCACATCTTCTTGTGAATATTTTTCATTTGACCAATATGAAGGGGAATTGCTCAACTTAATTTTACTTTCTTTCTACATTTGTTGATAATTTAAAGCAAATAAAAGGTGAAGATGTTGGAGACTTTTGTTCTCACCGTGGCTGCCAATCAACTGTGTATACATGGGGAGAGAGCTTCCCACAGGTTTATTCCAGCATGCCCTCTATTATATTACACTTACAATGTACTTCTCTCATAAGAATTACTATAAGAATTTTATGGGCTGCGATGTTTAACAGAGTGGGTTTTCTCAAATCTTAAAAAAAGATAGAGAGCTGTTTATATCTTACTAAATTGGTTAATCTAAATCTATAATGATATTTAATTCATTTCACAAGAATGGAATAAAAACTGTGAAGCTATGCATGATATTTAATCTGAGTTTAGAGTACACTGTTAAAGTTGGGTTTGGAAATTAGGGTTTGGAAATTATAGATGGCATGGAAAATGGTAGGAAAAGGTAGCTTTGGAGTTACTTGCTTACTGTCACTTTATTTCATTATTTACTACAATTTTACGACTTTAAGTAATATGTGAAAACATTTTATTAGACCCATAATGAAAATGTAAATGTCGCAAATCATATTTTCTTGAAAGAACATATTTTAAAAGCCATACCTAGGATGCAATCATATTCTAAGTTGAGAATAATATATTTTACTTTATTTTTTTATTTCACTTGACCCTGAAGTGTTCCTAATTCTTAGAGTAATGGAGACCTGGGCTTCCTTTGAAATGGGAAGAATAAATGAGATAAGATGAACATATGGGTATGGAGAGAGAAAGGAAAGATGCAAAATAACCTACTTTAAATATAATTTTCTTTTTGGGAAAATAACTATGATTAAAATCAGTATACCTTTATAAGTTACATTGTTATTTATGATGAATACCATAAGCATATTAAAATTCAAAATAAAAAAAGGAAATCATTAAAGTCTAAATAGAAAAAGTGAAGAATGTCTTTGTAATGTTAGAGTAGTGAAGTTTATGATACAATTTACAAATTGTTTCTTAAAAAGCATTAATCTGATTAAATAAATTTTAAAAGTTTCTCATAAAAGAAAATCACAAATAAAGTCAAATGACAAGTTATAAACTAGGAAAAATTTTAGTTCATATTACAGGCATAGAGTCAAGTGTTCTAATGCATTAAAGGATTTTTATAAATTAAGAAAAAAATCCGAAAAAGGGTAACTCATAACAGCAGATGACTAACATATATTATAATCTATATATACACACACACACTGACTTAAAAAATATGGAAAGATGCTATAGTATATTCAAAATGAGAGGAATAGAAATCCAAACTTTCAAACTATGCAGTAGTGTGATAATACACTCATTGGAAGGGGCTATAGGGACATAAATTTACATTGATATTAGGAGGAATAACAATTTGATAATATCTATCAAAACCTCCAATGGGAGATTACTTTAACCCAGTCACTGCATGTCAAACATTGTGCACACAGGAGAAAGGCTTTATAGGATATATAGCATTATATGCTCAAAGGTACATATTTACCAGCATATCCATAGAATAAATATTTGCAAGGACAAAAAATTGGAGTAAAATTAAAAATTTTGACAATGATATGGCATGCCCATAGAAAGGAAACTGTACAAATGTGCTCTAACTAGCTTAAATAAAACAGACTCCTATGCATACCTATACCTATGCACTGAGATAGAAAAATCTCTAAGATATATTGGTGACTAAAAGCAGCCAAGTATGGAATATTGTACAGGATATGGATAATGTAAAAGGTCTGGAGGAAATGAAAATAAATATCCACATTTGTTTGTGTTTTAAGGAATTAAAGAATGACATAAAGGGATTAACAATGTTGGTTGTTTCATTTAGAAAATGAGTGCATTGGGGCAGGGTGGGAAAGAAAATTTTACTTATCATCTTACATTTTCTATTTTTGAATTTGTGATGTATTACTTATTGAAAAATCAAATAAAAATCTTAAGAATTTTAATTTTCTTATACCATTTTGATATTACAAATAATCAAGTTGTTTATAGTATATAAAACATAAAATAGCAGGAATGCCCAGGTATCTACCTACCACTCAGTCTGAGATATTAGAGCATCTGAAATGCTCCTTTATGTCTCTTTTACATTCTCTTACATGATGTCCTCTGATGCCATGCTTAAATTTAACTCTCAAATTGTATTGATTACTTACTTTCTCTACTGTGTGTCTATTTCTAACAAATATAATATTGCAGAGAGTTGATGCAACATTTGATTATCTCTTCTTTGAAGAGCTCAGTAAAATTTTCTGGGACTGGTATTTTCCTTATGGAAATATTTAATTAGCCTTAGTCTTCATTGATTTGGAGACCTGTGATTTTCAGTTGATTTCACTTGTCAGTTGATTATTATATTTCTTTTCCTAAGAATTTGATCATTTTCAATAAAGATTTCAATCTTTTTTGCATATGTTTAATAATAAGCTTTCCTTTCTAAAATACATATGTTGCCTCTGTAGTCATCTCCTTTTCTAATAATCATTTCTAAAATATGTATTAATATTGCCATGGATTTTATATTGCTTATTTTGATTCTATTATAACTTTGCTTCCATTTCACCTTATTATTTTTACCTTATTTTTTATTTGCCTCCTTGTGATAAATTTTGTGAATTTTATTCTTTAATATAAATTCCTAATTTGGATTATAAAATTTATTTTGTCTTAACCTATGCACTTAATTAAAAAATCGTGAAAGCTATGGATAGTCCCTATAAGAAATAGCTTTTTTCCCCAAATATTTACATTATTGCCTTCCACACTTAACTCATGAACCTATGTGGAAATGGTATTGTGCATAGTGAATTGTGAGGTCAAACCTTGCCCATCGTGCCCCATCAAGTCTTCGCTCACACTGATTTCATTCATTGTTGAGTATTTTAAATACTCCATTCTTGTATGGGGCACCTGATTTATCTTCTGTACCTCCAGGAACTATTAAAAGGAAAGCTGTAGATAGAACAATCAATAAAAAACTTCAGGTCAATGAGTGTTCAAATTAACCATCATATACCCAGATAATGGAATTCTATACAGATTTATTTACCTATTTTCTTTATTGATGTAACACTGATTTATAACACTATATAATTTAGGGGAATGAGTTCACATCTTCTCAGATGGAGGTTACCATGATCATCCCCACGATCAGGTATCCTCAGTTGTAGGCCATTAGATACATTTCACCTCTTGTCACCCACTCACCCTCCCCTTCTATACTCTCAACTCTGCAGTTATATTTTTAGGGCTTCTTTTGGTTCAGTTTTGTCAGTTCTTTTGTGCATGGGCATAGTATTAAAGAATAAAATGTGCAGAAATTAGTCTCTGATGACTTATTTGCCCTCAACAAGTGAATTTACTTAAAATATATATGATCTTCATAAAGTGGAGATTGGGGACCCTGGTACTCTTGTTTTTCTTAATTCACAAGACAAATCTATTGAATGAAATGAATGATATAAAAAGAAAAGTACTGAGTTGTTTGCTCATATTCTCCATAACTTTTAAAAAATCTCTTACATTGACTCTGTTTGTCTGATCCAGACATTACTCATTATTTGAGATGAAGTAGAAAACAAAAAGATTTTTAACAGGGTTTTAGGAACACTGAGAGTTGTAGCAGACCTTTATTGATTGTTTATTAGCAGTATGGTATACATCATTTTCCTAAGGGGAAATGGGAACAGGAGTTTTGAAAAGCCAGTGAAACATAAATAGAAAGATAAAGAACTATGGGGAATAAATTTGGATTGATTTTTATATTTTTTTCTGGATGCATCTGTCATGAGAAGTGATAAATTACATAGATTGAATTGTTTGATTCTCTCAAAGGCTAGATAAACAATATTAAGGGAAGATCAGCTAAGAAACTACCTAGAGAGAGTGTCTACATGGAACACTAAAGCATTAACAGAAATTGGAAAATTTAAATTGTCCTTGCTCCCATGCTGCCTAAGTGGTGAGGATGAGGGATATTTTTTTTTGGCAGTTTGTATGGCAGCAGCTAATTTGGCAGACATTCATAGTCTATTGAAATACTGAAAATAAACAATTGATGATGCAATGCTGTTTATAGGAAATTAATCTGAATGGGAAACCTTTTGCTATACCTCCCAAATGATTTATGAATAGAAAGAAATGTATATAAAAATGCCGAAAATAACATAGATGGTGGAATAGAGATTTTTTTTTTATTTTTTAGACTATAAATCTTGATTTGCTCAGTCAAGTGTTTTTGTAAGTAAATGTATTTGATATACAATACTTATAAATAGAAAATCTGGATCACTTACAGCAACATTTATAAGCAGGAAAATAACTAGAATGATTCCATCTTAGAGTCATTATAAATGCATAACTGGACAAACAAGATAAAAAAATAGAAACATTCAGGAGAAGAAATTAAAATTATTCAAACACTTGTGTGATACTGGTTAGGTTAGTGGGTTTGTGGCATGAAGGGATAGGAAGTGAATGGTGATTTTTATTCTACTACTTGAATTTTAAAAGTTTAATGTAGATTAGAGTCCAAGAACGAGATGGTGAATAGAAAATAAGATCTTGCATTAAACTACTACACCTGTGTATCCTCTCCATCCCTTGGGGCTATAGTCTCATTAAAGGGAACCCCAATTCACTATACTTTAGAAAGCTTACTGGTATTAACCTGAGCCTTGCTAGAAAAAAAAATATCTCCCCTGAGAATTCATAAATATGTAGATTTAGGATTCTAATTTATACTTACATGAGTAGTCTGAAAACCCATAATCAGAAAATCATTTAGGATTAAATATTAAATAGTTATATTAGAGTATCTGGCAGAAGCAAAAGCACAGCTATTATGGAAGATGTCCTATATATCCAGGGACGAAGTCCACATGCAAATAAAACTTTAGAATAAGCTCATTAGACAAAATTTAAAATCCTTGGGGAATATATTTTTCCATGGGCAAGAATTATTAGATATAACAAATAGTAGAAAGTATATAAAATGTTATAAACATGAGGTCTTGATCCAATAGGACTAGTGTCTGCAAAGAAGAAAAGGTGAAAGGGGAGTTTGTAAAACAATGAGAGAAGCCTTGGGAGAAACCAAACCTGTTGTTACCTTCTCATTGGACTTGTAACCTTCAGAATTATGAGAATATAAATTTCTATTCTTTAATTCAGGCAGACTGTAGTTTGTCAAGGCAGCCTGAATAATCTAATAGCTGTCGCAGATTGGGAAGGTTGTGAAATTGGAAGATCAGAAATAGATCAAAGATAAGAAGTACAAAAGTTAGTTCACCTGGGGCATGGAAAGGGATAGACAAACAAACTCTAATACCAGTAAGTTGTTATTGGGTTAGCTGTGATAGAGATCTCTTAGACTTATCAAAATAGATCATGGCCTACTCAATCATCAGCTAATTGCCAACATGACAAAACACAGTGTAAACCCCATCTTAGATAGAAATAGATTACGCTTCAGTTACTGTGTGAATAACTATCTTTATACTATGCTTTACACTGGATTTGTATTACTACTAACAGAGTAAATCTATGATTCTAGCATAGTAGTGAATACTCAGATTTTAGTGCCTAACTTCCTACCTTTATATCTATTAATAATTTTATAAATCACAAACAATAGCAAAAGACAAAGAAACACAAGTGAAAATAACCACCAGGATTTAGGTAAGTTTTGGGCCAATTAAATTCAAATAAGTTATTATTTGTATTTTTAAATAATATTCATGTTTTTGCTATTGCCTCTTTGAGGATATAATGTGATTTTTAAAAAGATTCCTTTTTGATAAATGGATTGCTTTGAGCTAAAAAAGAAGACATTGGAAAAGGCTTATTCTGAGGAGAATTAAACTAAAGGAGTAGCTAAAACAGTAGTGACAAATAAAAGAACATCTATTTATTAAAGAAACAGGTATAATTAAATATATATTAATCATATTGACCAATTTGGAACCCTTGTCCTGCACCTGTATCTCTTATGTCCTTTAGGTGCTGGGTTTCATTTAATCTTCAAATCTACTTTCTAAAATAGGAACTAAAATTTGTGGATGAGGATTTTCTCGGATAAGAAAACTACAATTTATTGGCATCAAATTATCTGCCCAAGGACACCAAAGTTCATGTCAGGATCTAAATTCAGTTCTGTATGATTCATAAACCTAGGTCTCTAACCATGACAACGAAGGACAGATATTCCTTTGAGCACATAAAGATGACAAAGTGAAGTTACATGTTTTAAAGCTCATATGCACTGCCAGAGTCAAGGAAAACAAAACTGTGCATTGAATCTGCTTGGCCCCTCATTGTTGAGGACACTTTTTACTCCACTCAAGTTAGCTGATGACTCAGCTGACAGCACCATCACACACCAATTAAAGCAGAGCAGCAGAGCTCCGAGGAGCTGAAGTTGGCCCTCAAGGTAGCAGGCACCAATCAGCTCAATCCCCTGGGAACTCCATAATCAGATCTGGGAAGTCTGGAAGGAGGTCAGGCTTTCTATTCAGCAGGAGTGGGCTGAAATTCAGATGTAAATAGAAGAGAGTCAGCTGTGGCAGTGGAAAATAACTAGCCCTGGACTGCCGATTTAGCATAAATGCTGCAGTGATTCATCTCTGATGTGATAAACATGTTTTCTAAAGTGAAAGGCAGACAGGATGCAGTTCTCAGTAGGAAGGCTTCATTACTGAAAGGGTTATAGAGAAAAGTTACTCAGCCCACGCCTCCACCAGGCTGGAAATGGACCGGTGCTATGGGCAAAGGTTTTTCCTTCAATGGTATATAGAAAAAGGGAACTCTGACATTCCATTTATTACAGAATAATTTAGGTGGGAATTTAGTTTTACTTTGTTTGTAGATCATGTAGTGACATAACTTCAGTGTCATATTCAAGGCTCATACAATACTAGTAGACATGCAGGAGATACGTATTGAGTCACTGACATAGCCACCAATGTATTCTCATTCCTCAGAGGATTACAAAAGAACTACTGACTCAGAAAATAGGACTGTCTTTGTTTGTACAAGATCTACATGCAGAAAGAAAGTAAGCATATAGACAAAAAGTAGACCAGAGACACTATCATACTATTTATTAACACAAGTTTACATTACAGGTTATTTATGCTAGTATAATCCAAGTTCACTACCACTACCAGCCATTGGCTTTAATCGATTGCTTTTAATTCACAAGGGAGAAAGTATCTTGTACTCATAGGTCAACAAACTTACATAGTCTTTTTAAAAGACTTTTTAAAAACTGGTAGTGGGTTTTGAAAAGAGGTCAATTGTTTTTGAAAATAATAGAGAACAGAGTATTTTTCAAAAGATCAATTGTAGTTTGCATTCAGAGATTCTGAGGTGTGATAATGATTCAGGAAAATAAAACATTAACAACAATTAAAATGTTTTGTTCCTGAATTTTCAAACTTTTTGACTTTGAGACTTAAATTCTATTCTTATGACCCAGTAAATTGCCTTTGCATTACCTAACAGTGTCAGATAGAGAAGGTGACTCATTCGATAATGAAGTGCCCAATTATATTTTGCAATATCCAAGTGCTATATCATTTAGATATTTAGTTACAGACCTAAAACTTAGCAGAGAGGTCCAGATCAAATAAAACATAATCCAAAACATAAACACTTAAACTATCTTGAGAAATTCAAATTCAAATTTAAAGGACTCTGCTGTAACCAACATCTATATAGTTCAAATCTGGTAAATGAGTTTATCCTTTGAGGCTTTTTGAATGCTTGAATCTAAGGTCCAAATCAAATCTCCATGTAGACCAGTCACTGCTTCATTATCTTCTTTTATGAATCAGCAACATTTACTTTTTGAGATACAGGGGAAAAAGTAATTTCTTTGAACATACTGCTAAATTCTGAACTATTCTCTTATCTCTGATTGCTATGGTAATCACTGTTTTCTTTATTTGGCAGACAAGTTAAGTAGTAGGAGAGTTCGCAAGTATATAATAGTACAAGAGTGGGTAAGTATGTAATGGAGCAAAAATCAATAATGAATTATCAGTAAATATCAGGAAGTCAGTAACACCTAACAAAGTTTATGTAATAGGGTCAGTTACAAGGAGAAGGTCTTTAGTCTACCAATGGCAATTTTTTGTTTCCAAAAAAACATAATATTTAAAGGTGGGTGTAGGTAGTGCCTGTAGGAACCTAAGATAAATAACAATGTTACTCTATGCCATTTTTCCATCACAACCCTAGCTAATGGCTATTTTAGGTAGAAAATGGTACAATTTTAATGGAAAATAGTTTTTAAAGTTGATTTTGCATAAGAAAAAGGGTAAAATTACAATCACTCTAACAAAGACAGAAACAGAGCTTCCTAAACAGAAACACTGTGACTGATTTGGATTTTAGTTAGAGACTGAAGTAGCCTGGATTTTGGCTCTTACACTTCCACGTACATGACCCTAGTTCCTTATTACTATGTCATATTAGTTCTAACTCTTAAATGGTTTTGAAATTCATTCAATTATCTACAAATCCTTCCCTAATCTTATGAAGATTGTGGTCAAACTCAATAATCTTTTAATTGATTTTTGTCTTTAGATTTTTCTTTTAACTCACAAATATGCAGAGTACCATTTCCCAAGTTAAATCCCTTCCAAGGAAGACTTCTGAAAGTTTTGGTATTATATATAAAATGTGGACCATAATGCCTTGCATGTCCATGCCAGTAGTCAGTAGCTCCTGTCTACCTTCCCTACATATATAAATACACCTTTACCACTGCCACCTAGTGTCTACATCTTTGTGTAAACTGTTTCTTCCCATCTTTAACTCTCTTCATTTCTGTGGTTATGGGTTTTCTATTGTATAATAAACTAACACAAATTTAGCAATTCAAAGCAATGTAAATTTTCTAAGGATTAGGAGACTAGGCAAAGTTTAGCTGACCTTACTTTGTACCTGGTAAGATTGCAATGAAACTATAAGATCAGTATATGTTTTCATTTAATGTTCATGGTGCGCATTCAAACTCATTGATTATTGACCATATTTAGTTCTTTGTAAGCATAGAAATGAGACATATAGCTCCTAGAAGTCAGTTACCTTTTCCTGCCACCTAGTTCTCATTGCAGCATGCAGTATGCTTTCTAAGACCAGTACAACATTGTATGTAGCATCAGGTTTATGGACTAGGGACCTTGAGTGTCTTAAGTGTGCTGAATAGTATAGGTTCTGCCAGGAAAAGATCCCTTCGGCTATTTGAAGTCAACTGGATCAGGTCTTCAAACATATCTCAAAAATCTCCTTCCCTTTCTCATGTGGCCACACTAATCAATAGTGTAATATTGTATCAAAGACACAGACTTCCCCCATATCCAAGAGATATGGGTTACCAAGGTATAACTCTGGAGACTGTGTTAGAATTCCTACCACACTCTCTGATGTGTGATTTCATTTAGACTGAACTTCCATGATTCTAAAACTTAAACTGTCATCAATTCAGGAATCATACATTTCAATGCATATAGAGTCCTGTCTGTTTTGTTAATGAACAAAGAGATAGTAGCAAGTGGCATAGAATGTGGTGAATGAGTCTTTGATCACCTAAATAACTCAACTCTTACCAAATATTGCTTTGTATTGAACCATAGTGGTTTTTCTCAAATCATCCAGGGACACAAATTCATGCATGCATATGTATGTGTCTAAGTAGGACATCTTATGATTTATAAATTTTACTTATTAATATCAATTATAAAAACACTCCAGTCCAATATGCTGGAGAAAAAATAAATGTATTTACAGTCTGGATTTTTCTTCATATAGTTAATTTAAAAATTTTGTCTTGAGTGATTATTTCTGCTTTGACTCAAGAAATACATCTGACTCCTGTAAGTCATTCAGTGCATGAGTATCTGGATCATGGCTCATTCAATCATTTATTTGAGTGCCTACTCTAGTATATGGCACATTTTGTGAATTAAAATTTTGACTCACCAATCATTGACAAACTGTTTCATTGTTCTGAGTCTTGATTTAATCATTTATAAATTGGGGTTATTCATTGTGAGGACCAAGCAGAATAAGTAATATAAAGTCTTTGGTACAGAGGCTGTACATTGTAGGATGGTTTTCTTTGTTTATGGTTTATGAATGTAAGTACCATCTGCTATCATTTTGTATAGTTTCTGTAAGTAGAGTGGTGGGTGAATTTGATCAAATTCAAATGCAATTCAGAAAACATTTGTTTTCATACAACTACATGGAAGGCATGTATTTACATATACATATGCATCTGGATATTTACACATATATGTATATACTTATCTCTAACTCCACAACAGTTATGTCTCTATATATTTATATTTGTCTGTATCTGCAAGTCCACTCATTAAAGACTGAAGTGTTTTGGTTAAGGGCCAAGAAAGTGAAAAAGTACAAATCATGAAGTCTTCAATGTCAGGGAAAATTAGGAACAGAGAGAGATATTCTGTCGCACAAAACATAAGGGCAAAATAATGTTTTCTGTCTCTACAAGGAAGAATGGAAAAGGAGTTTCTCCCTATTGCCAGTAAATATTTTAAAAGGAAATAAAACTCAATTTGTTCCTGAATGTTTTATCCCTCAAATGCTAACAGGAAGGAAAATTTCTTTTGAGTATGACAGATAAGTTAAATTTTGAATTTTAATATTATGCTTTTCCAGGAATTGTTATAAACATTATTTATAAGCAGACAATTATAGATAACTTGTAATTAATTATTAAAGGGTGACAAGTGAAGTATAATATTATTTAAAATAATAAGTACTTTAGTTAACCAGATAAACCCACATAAGCAAAGAAAAATAAGCCATAGGAAACAGGCCTGCAGAAAGAACATTCCAACATTTTAGAAACAACCAGTGTTATTGGGCTTATTTCATTTATAAAGTTTCTATTTTGTCTACAATGAAAGCTATTTTAATGTGTTGAACCTCAGAAGGAGATGAGACTGTGCTTAAGGGAATTTAATCCAATTAGTATTACATTGCTGACCTTTAGAAAAGAATACACCAAATGAATTCTAGATTAGGAAGGAAATAGAAAGGTTATAGATTGCATGCATTCTAAAGTTTCAAATTATCAAAAATGTTACTTTGTGATTATAAACAAGTACATTATATGACTTATAATCTAATTGTTTCTATCTGTAGGGCATCATTTCAATAAACTATTCTTAAAGAAGAAATACAGACAAATGAAACTGAAATATGTAACAAAATTAACAATTTGCGTTTGGTAAACTACTTTCTTTTGAATGTGTTAAATCAAAGTTGATCTCCCCTACTTCATGCAAAAGCTGTTAACACCTAGAAAACTGAATTAACCTTTACAGTCATCCAATTTGCATTATTATAAAACTTGTGAAATTATTATATTAATCACCTGATAAGTCATTATCTTTATATCCATTAAAATTGTTACACCGCTATCACATGTATTTTTTAATCAAATTTCAAGAATAGGTGTAATCAAAACGAATCTGGCTACAAAACAGAGTCAAATAAATTTCTGCTTTTTATATTTCTCAGGGTCATGACAATTCAAGTTTTATTCTCTGGGAGTACTGCACTAGAACTAGATCATGAAGAATAATTTTTAGTACATAAAAGAGCAGACTTGGAATAAAGATATGTAGAATTTCACCCAGGACCTTATTTTATATAGTAATATATTTCCAAAATTATGGAAACATGGAACCAAGTAGGCTATGGCCTATGTGTTTAATTGGTACCTGAGCTTGTGTAAGTGATATTGCCCAGGGAATGTTTATGTCTATCCTATTCCAACTGAGATGCCCAAATTTTCCCAGTGTAGGAAGATGTATCTACAGTGGTCATTGCCTTACTCACATTGGGGTTTAGAATAGATCTTTGGCTGTTCTAAATTATGTTATTTTACAATCAAACCCAAGAGGTAAATCTCTCAAGTTATATCTGTAGGGTAAGCTGTCTGGCCTTCATTTTCAGTTTGAAAATCTGGTACTGTCTATTCCAGTACCTTTAGATCAGACTCTTCTTAACATCTTTTCCATGTATACTTTACATACTGGCATCTATTGCCTACTTTAAGGACTTCACTAAAGTGGTGTCTTTTGCTTCCATCATCATTATCTTTTCTTAACTAATTCATTCACATCAACAAAGATATATCTAAATAGATAGATAAATAGATAGATATAGATATCTTTATGTATATATAATATATGTTATCCTTTATCCCAGCTATAAAACAAAACAAAAACACTGTGACCCCACATTTCTTTCACACTACTACCCAATTGTCTCCCGTTCTTTAATTGATACGTACATATGAACAGTTCTTTCCAACATTTTAACAGTAATCTAAAAATCATTTGTCTGCAACAGAGATAATGTTAAGATATTCCCACAGGTATTACCACCATAGTGCAACCACCACCAACCCAGTGCCCACCATTGCAGACCATTGGGCTTCCTTTCCTTTTCTTTCTTTCTCCTCCTTCAAACTCTCTTTCCAAGGTGTTTCATTTCTATAACCAGCTATCAAGTATTAGTTGCTCTGCTTGTATTTATGTGACTATTAGTTACTCTATATTCCACATATTAGTGACACTAGCTGTTATTTATCTTCTAACTTATTCCACTTGGCATTATCTTTTAAGTTCCACCCATGTTGCCATAAATGGCATGAATTTATCTTTTCTGACCTCTGAGTAGTATTCCATTATGTGCATACACCATATCTTCTTGATCCACTCATGTTGTGGGGGTACTTAAGTTGTTTCCATAGATTAGCTACAATAAACATAGGTGTACAAATTTCTTTAAAATTAGTGTTTCTGAATTTTTTTGATTAATGCCTAAGGGTGGACTTGCTGGGTGAAACATCTAATATTTTTAGATACCTCTATGCTGCTTTCTTTAAAAGCTGTTCATTTGCATTTCCACCATCAGGGAACAGTTCATAAGATCATTTTAGATCTCTTTTCTTAAACATTCATATCTTTGCTGTCCTTTGTATAATTGTTGAATCAAATGGCAAGTCCATCTTCAGTAACGAGAGTCCTCCACACAGATTTTCATATTGAATGGACCAGTTTGCATTACCAACAGCAGGGTAAAAGTGTTTCCGTTTTTCCACAATTACACCAGCACTTGCTGTTGCCCATTTTTAAAAATATGGGTCATTCTTACTGATGTGTGGTGCTATCTCACTGTGGTTTTGATATATATTTCCTTGATGATAAGTCAATAGAATATTATTCTGTAAGCAAAAAAGACAAATTTGATGCATGTGTGATAACATGGGTAGATCTAAAAGAAATCATGTAGCAGAAATAAGCCAGAGAAATAAAGAAAAATACTGGATGATCTCACCTATATGTGGGATATGGGAAAACAAACAAAAGAAAGGATGGAAAATTCAAACTGTCAGCAGAAGTGAAGCATAGAGCAAGAGAGGGGAAGGAGTAAAGTTGGGGGAGGGGTGGACACAAGAGATTAAGATGATGGTTCACAGGTGATAAGGTGGTGGGAGAACCTTGGGAGACAATGATTATATATATAATATATATAAATATATATATAAATGTTATATATAAATATACATATAACATATATATTATATATTTATATAATATATATTATAATTTATATACTATATATGTTATATGTATAATAAATTTATATAATATTTATATATTTATATAAATATTATATAAATTTATTATACATATAATATATATGTTATATGTATAATATATTTATATATTATATATAAGCATATACGTTATATATATAAATGTGTGCGTTGTTATATATATGTGTGTGTGTGCGCGCATGCGTGCATGCATGCACTCATTTAAAAATATTTAAAATAAAGCAAAGCAACAACAAAAAAAATCTATATTTTCGGGCGACTGATTATCCAAAATTGTGCTTTTCATCTTTCACCTCTTCTTGTCCTTTATACCTGATAGATTTCCTACTATCCACCCCAAAACTGAAGAGAGAACCCTTAATGGCGTCCAAATTACCTATAAGGCAACTCCTACATCCAAACAGAAACCAAAAATTTATCAATATTATTATTGTGGGCAAAAATTTTCTCCCAGTCATACTGGGAGAAATGTATTTTCTCAGTATTTCTCAGAAATACATTTCTCAGAAATGTATTTTCCCGGTATGACTGGGAGAAAATTTTTGCCCTCCAGACAAGTGACAAGGGTCTGATAACAAAGATCCACAAAGAGCTCCTACAGCTCAACAAAAACAAAGCAAAAAACCCAATCAAAAAATGTGGAGAACTAAGAAGACACTTCACCAAAGAAGAGATACAGATGGCTAATAGGCATATGAAAAAATGCTCCACTTCACCAATAATCAGGGAAATGCAAATTAAAACCACACTGAGATACCATCTTACACCAGTAAGGATGGCCCACATAAATAAAACAGACAACAACAAATGTTGGCACCGATGTGGAGAAAAAGGAACTCTCTTACACTGCTGGTGGGAATGCAAACTGGTCCAGCCACAATGGAAGACTGTGTGGAGGACCGTCAAACAATTGAACGTGGACTTACCATTCGACCCAGCAACCCCACTACTAGGAATCTACCCAGAGGACATGAAAACATTAATTCAAAAGGACACATGTACGCGCATGTTCATTGCAGCCCTGTTTACAGTTGCAAAGAATTGGAAACAAACCAAATGCCCCCAAACAGATGATTGGCTAAAAAAAAGTGGTACATATACACGATGGATCAAGGAGGACAAACACATGTCATTTGCAGCAACCTGGATAGAACTAGAAAGACTCATTATTAGCAGAAATAAGTCAAAAAGAAAAAGAGAAGTACAGGATGGTCTCACTTATATGATGGATATAGGGAAAAACAAACAACCAAATAAGAAAAAATGAAAACAACCAATGGGACTGAACCATGGAGCGAGAGAGGAGGAGGGGGTAGAAGGTGGGGGAAATGAAAAGCACAAAAGATCAGGATAGTTAACAAATGTTAGTGAAGTGGGAAAGCCCCGGGGTAAAAAAAAAAAAGAAAAAACAAAAACACATTTACCAGATATCGGAAGAGAACAACGGTCCAAACAACCAACAACTGAACATCAACTTAACCAACCAACAAATCGCGGAAAAATGGGAGATGGAGTGACTGGAGGGGTATACAGAGGGGAGATACGGAGGTAAAAGGAGGGATCGATTAAAGCACAATTGTTACAAATCAATAAAATGAATTAAAAAATTATTATTGTGTGCATGTTTTAGTAAAATTCTAGATTTGTAGCTTTTTCTTAGTATGCCAAAGATAGCATTTTATTATTTCCTGATTCCTGTTATTTTTGTTAAATTTCTTATTATCTTTTTAAAATAATTCTCATGCAAATTTTGAAAGATTTTCCTTGACTTTGGTTTGATTTTACCCTGATTCTTTCAATTCTAAGTCCATTTGATTTTTTCAATATGCTGTCAGCTATGGTAAATGTTAGATAATCTCTTTAAAGGTTATTCACCTGCCTTGTACACTCTAATTTTGCAACTCATTGGCATATGTCTTAGATTTTTATGATACCTCACTGTGTCTTAGGAATTTTTTAAGCTTCAGTTTAAATATTTTCTATTGATCTATTTTCCTATTTAAAATCCATAACTAACAAGCTACTAAACTCATCTCTTAAAATAAAGTAAGGCAAAGCAACAACAAAAAAATCTATATTTTCAGGCAACTGATTATCCAAAATTGTGTTTTTCATCTTTCACCTCTTCTTGTCCTTTATACTTGATAGATTTTCTCACTATCCATCCCAAAACTGAAGAGGGAACCCTTAATGGCATCCAAATTGCCTATAAGGCAACTCCTACATCCAAACAGAAACCAAAAATCTATCAATATTATTATTGTGGGCAGAAATTTTCTCCCAGTCATACTGGGAGAAATGTATTTTCTCAGTATTTCTCAGAAATACATTTCTCACACACACACACACACACACACACATATATATAAAAACACACACATTTATATATATAACATATATGTATAATATATGTATATAATATTTATATATTCATATAAATATATAAATATTATATATAATAAATATTATATATAAAAATAATACTAAATATAGTATATATTTATATAAATATATAAATATTATATAAATATATTATACATATAACATATATAGTATATAAATTATAATATATATTATATAAATATATAATATATATGTTATATGTATATTTATATATAACTAATAAGCTGCTAAACTCATCAGAACCTGACTTACATTTTTTTCTTTTGAGAATTCTATTGTATATTTTTTAGAAACTAAGTTTTTAAAGAAATTTTCCATTTTATTCTTTGATTACTTGAATATATTAATAACATATATTAAGATTTAATTTAACATGTCCCATAGCTTGGTTCTTATTTTAGTGCTTAATCTTGTTTCTATTTTTCTTGGTCTTCTGAGAAATTGTATTGATTGTCAGTGATCACATATGAGGTGCATCATCCAGAGATGCTAATTATTGATAATATGTGAATAATTATTGATAATATGTGAATAATAATGATAATATTCACATATTATCAATAATTAGCATCTCTGGATGATTCCTAAATGATTTATTTTTCTCATCAAGATATACATATATTATATTTAAACACTACTTATCTTTTTTTTTTTTATTTAAGTCAGAAAATTAGGGTAAATCACCCTAATCCAATCTTAGATTGAAGTGATTACATTCTGAGCTATTTGTTTTTGCAAATAGCAAGCAATAACAAGAAAGCAGTTGATCTATGGCTAGGTTCCCTTGTTCCTATTGACCATTCTCTCAGGTAATGATACTGATAGTTCAGGTATTATATTTTTTCCTCAAAAATACTTTGTATAAAATATTTTTAAGAACTTAGAAATATGATGGAAGATGATTTCAGATTGATAAACAGGGATTGTTTATAACAATTCTTTGAAGAAGCAGTAGAGAAAGCAGAGTAGTGCTAGCTAAAGAATCAAGAAATAAACTAAATCAAAACATGTTTAGTTATGATTACCTGAAAATGAGCAATATTTTTTTTGTATTTTTAGTAGACGACTTAGAGAAGTTCAGAGGAAGATTTTAAGTCTAGATCAGAAATGAACATGATCATTTTTATATCCCAAACTGGACTATTACTATGTTTCCCTAAGTCATCAAGTAAAGAAAATCCGGAGAGAGCTTCTCTTCCTGTGACTATCGAAAGGATCTCAGAAAAACAAACAACCCAAAATGCATTATTTCAGAAACAGCACAGAGGTAGTGATGGGTCATGTAAAGCAAGTGGAGGCTTTTTTACAGGTTATCTCTCTTCTAAACATCGACATGCTATTTTATTTCATTAGAAGCACACACATTGTGTGTGTGCTTGTATGTATTTTGTTTACTCAGGGTAAAATGCAATAAGACCACATGAAAATATAATAGTACTTACCTGGTCCTATTAGTAGGAAGTATTAGTATAAAGCATAAAATGTTCCCCCAAAACGAAAATAGAAGTACTGACCTGTTAACAGGGCAAAAAAGAGTAAAATGGTTAACAGGTGTTAAGGAAATGGGAAAACCCCAGGGTACACAATAACGTATTATGTATTATATTATATATATGCACACACAAAAGAAAAGAAAAGAAATCAAACAAAACCACCACCACCACCAACAACAAAAAATCCCTAGAAAATTGACTGCAGAATCCTGGTTCCCTGAGTGGGGGTTGCGGGGAGACAAATAGACTATAGCAGAGGATTACTGGTAGTTTGATAGAGAGTGTGGTGGGGTAACAAACAGTTGAAGAAATGTGAACCTGTACCTTTAAAACATATACATTGTTGTAAACCAATGTTACCACATTAAAATAATTAAAATTTAAACAAAAGAACTGACCTAGTTCTGTTAGTATAAAGTATTAGTATAAAGCGTTCCCCAAGAATTATATACATAAGCACTCATGATAATGCTAAATATACCTCTAAAATTTTTTTCTTTGAATTGCAGATTCCTTTGGTCAACCAGGTTTTTACGATTTTCCTGGGAGATGGTATTATTGAACAGTTGACATTCTAAGGGGAATATATTGCTTCCTCAATTAGTGACTGTTAAGAAAGCCTTTCTACCAGGACAAAAGAGAAATATGCCTTAGGTAGAGAGAATTATTAGGAAGGAGGGGGAACTGGCAAAGATAACTTGATATATTTCACAGTGTTGCTGAGGGCTGCCTCTGATAAATGGTCTGTTCCTGACACACTGTAATTCTTCAAGCTTAAACTACAGTTTTATAGAAAAGACTACCATGCGGCTAAAAACAAACAAACAAACAAACAAACAAACAAAACAACACACCTGTGTTTCCATGGCAGAAATGGAGAACAGACCCTGTCCTTTCTTCTGTAATAGATTACAACCCACCTTCCCCAATCCTTTGATCCGCTTTCCTCAGGTTTCTCATAAAAGCATGGTTCTCTTGTAAAGAACTGCGCTACCAAGAACTTGTCCTATTTCCTCTACATTTTGGATAAGGAAATAGGATAAATATTGAAGTGTTTCAGATTGACAACACTTGCCTTGAGTCACTAATTACAACCTGTCCTGTTAATTACCAAATATTTTCCTCCTATTTGATCTTAATCTTTTTCTCTAATTTTACTAAATTTATTTACATAGTCTTACCCTAAGACTTCTGTTAATTCTTAATATGATAAATCATAAATAATATATACGTAAAGACATTGAAATATATGAAATATGTAAACTAAAAATATTCTATACATAAACAGAATGTCACATCATCGTTTTATAAACATTATATTATAGTATAAAATTCTTTTAATGGTCTCATAATTTAAACTTGTAGAAAATTAAGCTTAAAAAAAAAACGTTGCCCATGACTGCTGTTTATGATGACTTAGCTAAAAATCAGCTGGTATTTGGAACTGTATATGAATAATTGGAGTTGTTGCATTTAACCACAACTGATTTCCAGCTCCATTGTTTTCACCATTTGTTTCAGCATGGTGAGCTGGACACCATGCCAAACTCTAAATTTAAACAGTTCAGAGAGTTATTATTCACCACGGTATAAACTTATCATATAGGTCATAAATCACTTACTTAAAAGATGAGGAAAATGAAGCTCAGAAATGTTTTATAAATTGTCTCAAGTCACACTGATAATAAAAACAGAGCTAAATGTCTAATTTAGGTTTCTTTAACAGTATACTCTTAACTATACTGTTCCGTTACACTGCATTATTTAAATAAGTTTCATTTAATGTTTTGTTTTTGTTCTTATAAGAAATTGCTCAGAAAAGAAATTTAAAAATAATAAAAATAATATGAAAACTTTGTCTTCTGACCATAAAGAGATGTAAGAAGAGTTTTAAAATGTACTTTCTAAACTGAAATTTTCTTTCTGTTTAATAGAATGAGCTAGTTGTCACTTTTATTTACTTAGAAAAATTAAAGTAGGCGTTATTTTGCACAGTGATATTTTTTCAACTACAAGGTTGTCTCTTTCTTCTTTTTGTCACACTAGTTCTTTCTACTTAATTTTTACCAAGGAAAGCAATTTCATGAATATAATACTCTATACTTAGTGGTGAATATTTTTCTCAAGGTGTTAATTTCTCATTGATGAGTAATTGCTCTTCTTGATTTGCTTAATATACTGAAATGTATACTTTAAAATTAGTTAAAATAACCTGATTATAATCCTAAAACAAAGTCAGGTTTTTAAAATCTACTTTAAAAATCTGTCTTTCAAGCAATGCACTTACACAATTTGCATGTTGATATAATTATTACTATCTTAATGGCTTAGGTCTGCCACTTTTTTTTTTGTTTTCTATTAGTTCAAATCTTCCCATTTCTCTTTTGTATCCTATCTTTCTATGTGCTACATAAAGCATTTAAAATTTCATTAACATATCTATAGTGCTTTTGAGTGGATTGCATTGAATAGTATATTGCATTATTTAGTAGTTACTCTGGAATATCTATGTGTGTGCATACACATATGATTTGCAATAATCTATACATATTGTTTACATGTTTAAGTGAAATATGAAATCTAACTCCATTTACATCCCTTTACACTCCTGTTTACAATGTAATTAATATATCATCATAATATTTCCTCTACATTTACTTAGAACCACATTGGTGTGATGCTTTTTGCTTCAGCTGACAAAATTTAGAATAATATAGAGATGAAGGAAATTGTATTTTATTTACCCATATTTTGGCTCATTGTGTTCTTTCTAACTTTTTGATACTCCAAGTATCCTTTTTCAATCATTTATTTTTCAGTTTGGAAAGCTTCATTTGGCTATTCTTTAAAGAAAGACTAAAGGCAACTCATTCTTAGCTTCCCTTCCACATAGAACATCTTGATTCCTCTGTCATTTATGAAAGATAAGATAACCAGACAGGATTCTTGATTGATAGAATTGATAGTACTTTATTTCAAAACTTGTAACATATCCTTCTGACTCCATGGTTTAAAATGATAAATTCACTGTCACCTAAGTTTAGTATTTACCCATAGGTGAATTTCTTATTTCCCTCTGTTTTAAAATATTTTTAAAAATTATTTATTTATATATATATTTCACATCATTGTGATCCCTGGGGATCCCCCACCACCTCTCCTCCCTGGCCACTCCAGCTGGTCCCCTCCCGCAATTTTGTACTTTCATTTGGTTGTCCATATATTAGTGAGACCATTTGGTTTCTGTCTTTTTCCTTCTGACTTGTTCCTGCCAGTATGATTTCTTCTAGGTACATCCATGTTCCCCAAAATTCATCAAACCTGTCATTTTTTATTGATGCATAATATTCCATTGTGTATATATACCACATCTTTTTCATCCAGTCATCTGTTTTGGGGCATTTGGCTTGTCTCTAGGACCTTGCAATTATAAATAGTGCTGCAATAAACATCTGAGCACAGGTGTCCCTTTGTGCCCACATTGGGGTCTCTTTTGGGTAGTTTTTAGAAGTTTGGTTTGGAAATACCTTACCAAAAATTTCTTTGATTTTACTCTTTTTCAGATTCTTGAAGCTGTAGGTATCTTCCCAAACTTTGAAATTTTCAGTTATTTTTTTCTTATTTAAGATTTTTATTTACTTCATTATTTAAATTTTATTTATCATTATTGTTTACATATTTATATATATTATTACTTTCAGGGATCATCCTATAGTTCATTATTTATTTGCTTTTTTAATTTTGTTGTAGTCATATTCCTTCCACCACCTTATCACCTGTGATCCATCAATATTTTCCCCTTGTTCCTTCCTTTCATGTTTCAGTCATTATTTTTTCTGGTGTTTTGCTGTCCCACTTTTTTTTCTGACAATGAAACAAATCTTGATTGTTTTTTACTCAATCAGACTCAAAGGAGTCTGAGGCTCTATTTTTTCTCCATTTTTTCTCTCTTCTCAAATATTTTTATCTTGATCTTTACCTTTGTCCCTTCCATTCTACTGTTGTTAGTTATTACAATTTATATTTTAGCTATAATCATTTTCATTTACATAAATTCCAATTAGTTCTTCTCTATGTCTTGTATTTCTCAGCTGAAGTTTTCTATTTATTTATTACAAGTGTTTTTAATTATAACTGACCTATTTTTCTTATGGTCATTTTAAACTGTCATAAACTATTTGTCAAACATCTGTATATTAGAAAACCTGGAGGTGATATATTAAGTTAGAACAAGCACATAGTGACCAAATGAATGAAGAGGCACAGGCTACTAAACCAGGGTGTAAAGAAGCACCCTGAGCATCCAAGTTCCTACTTTAGGGAAATGAAACTCCAGAACCATTAGACGTAAGTGCATTTTCAATACGCAGATATTAAAGCAAAGCCACAAGATTCATTACTTACAGAATCCAGATATGGGGAAAAGGGTGCAACTTGCTGAGGGTAGTGAAGTTCTGTCTAGGTCATGAGTTAGCAGAAAGAGAGCAGGTTAGCAGGTACCTATTATAAACAAGGTCACCCACTCTTTCTGGGCTCAACTCTTAAGTGATTATCTTAGAAGATGGCTCATAACATTTGTTTTTCCTGGAAAATTTTCTTTTATCCTCAAGTTTTAAATTTATTTTGTATGATTTGGTTCTGTTGAGAGTAGTATGAGGTTGGGATGTAATATATTCACACTAGAAGTCACCATTTATTAAGCGTAGACAGAATTTATTTCTCCAAAGCTCTCTGTTTTGTATGGACTTTTGCCCTATTCTGTTCTTTTAGTGGTTTGTTGTAGTTGTTTTTGCCCTTTATTGACATCACACTGTTATATTGAAAACAGCTTTATAACAAATCTTAGTATTCAGAATATTGGATAGTCATTTTTATTCTACTCCCTTGAAAGTGCCTTGGGTATTCTTAGCAATTATTCTTTCATGAGAATTTTAGAACTAGTGACAAAATTGCAGGAAAGCAAAAGCATGCTTGAGTGATGTATTTGAGAATAACTGACATCTTAATGATATGCTATTTATTTTTATTATTATATTTGCCTTATTTCTGTCAATGAAACTGAGGATATTTTCCAAAAGTCTTCTTTCTTGATTTTTGTTATGATTAACTCACAGGTGCCTCTGTTTTGTTTCAGTTGTGGACAATGTACCTTTAAAACAACATTTTCTTATGTTATTGGTTATATAAAAACTAATGTTTTATATGTCAAATTTTTAAACAAAATCATTGATAAAGTTCTGTATAGTTCTTCAAGTTCTAGTATATGTTGCTTGGATTTTCTGAGTAGATAGTTGAATATTTATGAAAATTCATTTTCATGTTTTAAATCCATGTTTTTATTTCCTTTATTTTATTATTTTAACAGTTCCTCTGGTTTCATATGATTAAAAAGCAAAAGCAATGAAGTCAATCATCATTTTGTTGTTATACCTCTTTAAGGAAAAGTTTTCATTATTCCAGTAAGTGGCATACTTATTCTATGTGTTTCTTCTGTTTGTAGGAAATTTAGCTTCTTAATTTCAGTGATTCATTTAAAGAAAATAATGGTGTTAAATTTTATTTCATATTCACTGCATCTTTTCCCTATTGCTGAAATAAAATTTTGGATTTGCTTTTTGTATATGTTGATACATTAGATTACATAATAGATTTCAAAAGATAAACATAATAAGCTAAATTGTTTTGCTGTTGATAGTGGTGTTGTGTATGTATTTTAATTTGGTTACTTAATTGCTCTGTAAGTTTTTCTACTCTTTTTACTTGTTCCCTAATATGTACCCTTATTTTACTCTTATATGTAATTATATTTTGTTTTATGTTAAATTCTTTTTTGAGTACCTATGTAAATTATCAATGCTACAATATTATTTTTCTCCATAAAGGCTTTTTTTCTTTCATATTTCTGGTGGGCATTTGCAATTTGGTACCACCATTAGCCAATTTCAGTACTTGAGCTGATCTGGACCAGACAGCTGACTCAAGCTAAGCTGTGGGCCCTGAGAAGCTGGCTAACTTCCAGTTAATTTTTAGCTCAGGATGAAGTCTTGCACTTTTAAATTAATCTCTAAGTTTTTTTTTAAAAGTGTAGATTTATAAAAAAAGAAAAATACATCTTTAGATTCAGTGAAGCTCATGATTTATACTCTAGTTTCTTACCTTTTTACTTATTTTGTCATGATAATACTTCCCTTTCCTTTAAAAAACATGATTTTTTATTTCAGTAAAAAAGAGAAAATACATTAAAATGACTTGAAAATAATTTGAAGATGTCAGTATGGAATTAATTAGAAAGATTGTATGCTTCCCTTCTAATGTCAAATCAGTATGGGTAGGCAAAACATTACTTGAAATTGAAAGATAAATTGATAACTTAAACACTTATAGTACTAGACTTTGCAAAATATGCCTGTTGATAGATGAAAAAAATAATTGAACTACTCATATTTAGCAAAAGTTACTTATAAACAATACTATCACACTTTTCTGTCCACACACAAAGACTTGTATCTTACATGGTGTTTTAATGGAAAAGTTTTGCATACTTTTATCTAACAGACTTTTATGATGATTTTTAAATATTGCTGTTAATTGTTAAATTAAATTTATTGCCCTTTGGACTGACTTATTATTCACTATTGCTGCTACACCAACTACCTTCCCTAGATTAATTTCTCTTACTGGGTTAAACTATTTGTTAAGAACTTTTGGTTAGTAAACCCAAAAAATATTTATATGCATTTTTGATGTTTCTTTAAGTTGGCAGGACATTTAAACAGCAGTTACTTTGCTTCAACACTTTGAACAAATATTTCAGTCATCTGTTGTCTTAATTTGCTGAAGTCTCTTAGTAATTGTTCTCCCTTTATAATATGTCAGAATTTTATGTAATATTTTATTGCAGCTTTTTCTTTTTATCATATTTGTATTTCATGATATGTATCTTGACATGTATCTTGATTTGAAACCATTTCCTTTTTTGTGATATTGCATGCATTTTAAATAATGATCGAAAGTTCTCATCTGTATTGTTGTATGCATTCTTTTTGTTATGACAGGAACAGTTCAGTTCAATTTCCATGTTTATTAATTATTTTTCCACATTTTCAGCTTTTTTCTTGGTATTTTCTTATTTATCTCACACAGACACTAAGTTGTTATCAGCTATTTTAGCCTACTTTTAAAGTTATATGTATTTTTTACTTTAATAAAAATATAAACATTTTATTTTAAATTTCAGATTGATTTTAATTCTAAAAATTAAGTATTTTATTGTAAGTTTTCCAATAGTTCATTGTAATATGTCTGAAGTGAATTCTGCCATATTTTTAGAACAGTAAGTTTGTCTTACTGTTTTTAAATTTATTTATGCATGAATTTTCTCATGAATTGGCTTAATCAGAGTTTTCTTCAGTTGCACATTATGTTGTGAAATTTTCACATGAGAAAAGCTGAATGGAGTTCAAGAATAGTTTTATATTCATTTACCTGTTTAGAGTTTGCATATTTTTGTGTTAAATTCATATTTGACTTTTTATGATTTTTTAGACTGTGTGGGAGACATTTTGTCATGTTGATTTTTATCCATGGCAATGCTTCTCAATTTTTTAAAATATTAAATAATTTATTTATATATAAATTTCACATCTTTGTGATCTCTGAGGTTCACCCCCTTCCCTCCTGACCATTCCCACCCTGCCCATCTCCCTCCGAGCTGTGTACTTTAATTTGGCTTGTTTTGACTTTTCTTCATGGCTTTTTGTCTATCTTCCCATGTCCCAAATAATTGTGAAATCATTTGGTCTCTGTCTTTTTCTTTTCGACTTGTTTCTGCTAATATGATTTCTTCTAAGTCTATCCATGTTATCATAAAATCATCCAATTTGTCATTTTTAATTGATGAGTAATATTTCATTGTGTACATATATACCATATCTTTTTCATCCAGTCATCTGTTTTGGGACATTTCGGTTGCTTTTGTGTCCTTGCAATTATAAATAGTGCTGCAATAAACATCCAAGCACAGGTGTCCCTTTGTACAAGCATTCAGGTGTCCTTAGGGTGGATTCCCAAGAAAGTAATTGTGGGTCAATGGTAGTTCCATTTTCATTAATTTGAGGACCCTCCACACAGCTCTCCATAGGTTGGACCAGTTTACATTCCCACCAACAGTGTAAGTGGTCACCTTCTCTCCACATCCTCGCCAGCCCTTATTGTTGCCTTTCCCTGATTGCTAGTAATGTTGAGCAATTTTTCATGTGCTTATTGACTATTTGTATTTCCTCTTTGGAGAAGTGTCTTTTTAGATCTCCTCATTTTTTTTTGATTCGGCTTCTTGTTTTGCTTTTGTTTAGTTGTGTGAGTTCCTTGTGAATCTTTGTTATTAAACCCTTATTACTCTTGTGGAGGGCAAACATTTTTTTCCCATTCAGTTGGACTTCTTTTCATTTTTTTCTGTTGTCTCTTTTGCTGTACAGAAGCTTTTAGTTTGATGTAGTCCCATCTGTTTATGTTTTCCTTCATTTTTTTGCCATCTGTAGATGTTTCCAGAAAGGGATTTCTGAATTGTACTTCATGGAAGGTTTTTCCCAAGTTTTTTTCTTTGTATGTTATGATTTCAGGTCTGATATTTAAGTCTTTTATCCATTTTGAGTTGTTTTTTGTACAAGATGTGAGGATGTTGTCTTGGTCCATTTTTTTTTTTTGCAGGTCTTAGTCCAATTTTCACAGCACAATTTATCAAAGAGGCTATCTTTGTTCCAATAAGTTTTTCCCTCCTTTGTCAAAGATTAGTTGACTATATATGTGTGGTCTTATTTCTGAGCACTCAATTCTGTACCATTGGTCTGATTGTCTGTGTTGTACCAGTACCATGCTCAATTATTATGACTTTGTAGTATAACTTGAAGTCTGGAATAGTTAGGCCTCCATTCACTCTTTTTTTGGCCAGGAGGCTTTTTGGTCAATCATTTCGAATAATTGATAAATCATTTCCTACTTATACCAAACCTGAAATTTCAGTCATTACCTCTATGTAGTATTAAAATCTATACTATTTATCATATCTAATTACCACATGTTCACAGACTGCCTTGTCTGTTATGATCGCTCTATTTTAACATTTGATGTTGTGTTTTCTTACATTAGACTTAGGTCATGTACAAATCAGAAATGCTTAATTCTATTTGCTACTTTTTTATATGTGTTCTTATAGCAGAAATTGGTGCATTCAATGAAAGTGTTCCTTTTCATAATGAACAAATTGTTTTACTTTTTCATTCATTCATCAACTTTTTAAACACATGCTTTATCATTGATTCTGAAGCTAAAGAAATATTCCCTAGTCTACAAATTTAGGTGTACCACTATGTGGATGTTATGAAAGAAGATGGCAATGGTTTCTACATCAGTAGGTCACACTGAAAAGTATGGCAAGACAAGTTTTCTACAATAAGTAAACCAATTAAATTTTGAATTAGGAATAGTGATATCATGTCCAAGGGATAGAGAGGTAGGAAAAGATTTGACACAGAAAATGATAGATTCCTCCTTGGATGGTTGTGTTTGAGACTTTGATATATTTTAATGTGATATTTTATTGCATTTTCTTTCATTGAGCTAATGTTGGTTTGCAACACTGTCTGTGATTCAGATGTAACCAGGCTCATATTTCTTCAGCACCCATAATTCTTTGTATGCCTACGCCCTTTGTGTTCCACAAATATTCTGCCTTTCTGGTAACTTCAGTTCTGCAGTCAGATTTCTTGGGGTTGTTTTATTTTTTTTTTTTCTAAATTCATCATTAGCTTTATTTCCTTTCTTTCTAATAATTATATGCATACATTATATAAATATTTAGTTGAAAAGAAAAATATGTACAAAATAAAATTAGTAACCCATGATCAGAATAACTACAAATAAGCATTCTGAATATTATATTAGTTTTCTTGTTCTTTATAACCATATTTCTTGTTCCTGAACCCTGAGACTCATGGGGAAGGATAATAGTCACCCTCACATTTTACAGCAAATCAGTCCTGGTACTTGACCATTAAGATTCTATTCTAATAGATCAGGTGTCCTTGAGAGACTATGTATATATCTCTATAGGTGGATCTGGTATACAACTAGATGGGGCATGACTTCTCTAATGCTCATGTGATTCAAACTATCATCTTAAAAATGCATAGCATGAGTTTATAGCAGTAATTTTCCTTAATGGATTTCTTAAATCAATGAGAAACAGCCATTCAATCACTATTCATGTATCACATCAGTATGGCAAAGCACGGAGTATTCAGAGGTGGAAATGCAAATAATACTCATTGTTTTCAAGTAGTTTATGAACAGAAATATATGACATATTATGATAAAGACTATGATGAAAATGCATAGTATTGTGCATGTAATAACAAACAGGACTTACTTTGGGGGGTTTACTGGTTGAGTTTGCTTAAGGGGATCATGCTCCTTCCCTTTCAGTTTCTTCCTCCCTTAGGTTTTGACTTCATAATCTGGTTGCTCATGTTTTCATGCACCCTATTCCATTTAAATGATGATAATTGAGAGAGATAAGTAAAAAGGGGTAAACAACAATTTAGAGGCTAAATTGGTCTATATAGTGGAGTGTGAGAAATCCATTAAAGAGAAGGTGTGGTTCATGCAGGTGGTAGTAGTACAAAAATAAAAGTCTGGAGGGTAGCTCCAGTGTGAATATTTAAAAAAGAAGAGTGGAAATGTGCACTATGTTGTGGATGTGCTTTAGTAATTTTGAGTCATGTAACTAATATGTCATTTCCTTTAAATTAGATTTTTTTGTTTAAATGTGCATCTTGGATATATCATTCTTAGATACAAAACATGTATCTTTGACTCAAAAACAGTACTGTTTTGTGGCATTATATATTTGGAGGGACTTCTCTGCATGTTACAACTAACTGAGTAAGTGTAACTCACATTAAAATATTTTTTCTGCTAAGATTACATTTTCATTGACTGCTGGATATGGTAGTAATATGTAGTGAGGCAGAGATTATTCAACCTCCATCTATGTTGCCACTAAATACATATGATGATTTTAAAAATGACTTTAAACACAAAAATGTTAGCTCTAAGAAAGTGCACTAGTCAGGGTTGGATGTACTATCAGGAAGGTTAAATCTGTGCAGCATTGTATATGTTTACTAAATTGAGTAAGAATAAAATACTTGCTCTTATATGATGAGCTAAAACTTAATCTAACCCTTCCTGCATTCAGTCAGTATCTCAATATTGACATTATTTGAGACACTGTAGTTTTTTGTGCACAGGAAGAGGAAATTTAATCTTATTTGTTTAGATGATTTTAGATTTTTCACTCAGATTTACAAACCCAGGGATTTGGTTCTGGTGGAACTATCTAGTTCAGTTTCTTAGTGTATGTAGTATCCCATATATAATTTTTAATAATTACAAGTTAATCCTTTTTTACATTGTTATAGTCCTCATAGTCTTCATACCACTGTAACACCTGTGAATTGTTACTGTATTCTTTTATGTTCATCTCTCCCTGCTTTACTTTCCCTCATTCTCCCGGTATATGTCTGGGACTTTCAAGTGGCCTTTGGACATAATACCTTGATGGTGTAGGATGAATTACCTTACACTCAGAAAGATCTCTATATTCATTTGAATTTTCAAGTTAGTACATGTCTTCTGGGTTATTTTCACAATTAGAAGCAATAAGGTAAACATCAGTAAGTGACAGTTTTGGAATAAATACAAAGTAAACTAGTCAATAACTAAACTTTGGATGTTAAATCTTAACCACAGTCATGTAACAGGGTGGCACATCTGGGAAGGCATGTCAATCAGAAATTCCCTGGATGATACATGCCTTGTGGGCAAGCAAGGTAAGAAGCACTGTGGACGGAGTCTGGCATGAGAGGACAAAAGCCAAATGGAGAAGGACAGTTTCACAGGTTTCAGCCCAGGATGGGCAGCAGTCAGAAGTTCCATTCTGGAAAAGAGAGGATAAACCTGCCGGAAAATTTGGAATTTGAAACTTGGGAAACTTGGAATTTGAGTCTACTAGAAAACTGTACTTTGTGTAAATGCCAGCTTCAGGATTGGTGTGGTGAGGACACACCATCTTGGAAATGTTCTTGGGACTTTGAAGACTGGACAGTAACTAGGGTAAGATAGCATTCGTAGCCTTGGTGACTCTTGGTTTTCCTAGTATATAAAGTCTTGTTATTGTTTTGAGCATTCTTACAGTTGTGTGTGCAGGTAGAACCCAGAGAGTGCTGGTTTTAGCTATTAGTTTGTCTCCTTGTAGGTGTTGGTGCTTGTTTTACAACCAGTTTTAGTCAGTGTCCAAGCAACCATTCTGTTTCAATAGGTCATCTTCTGAGGAATAGGAAAGAAGACACTTGAATATTCATAAGCAGTTAAATCAAAGTTGTATCTGTACATGTTTCAGTCAGCAAATAATAGTCATAGTTATATCAGTAACACTCAGAAGACTTTAAACCATTCTTGTTAAAAAACTAAAACCAACAAAATGACAACAGAACTAAAGCATGTAGCAAGGGGAGTTGGAGGGAGGAAGTAAGATATCAGGGGAGAGGTGAGCACAAGAGGTCAAAAGGATGGTTCAGGGGTGATGTGGTGGGGGGGAGAATCTTGGAGAATACAATAATATGATAAATGTATGAATAAATGAATGAATGAATGAATGAATAAACCTTGCTAATGAAAATTTTTAGAGTTTAGGAATAAGAGGAAGTTACAGAATTAGTTATTAGTTAATATGATTCTTTCTTTGAAATGTGTCTGTCCGATGAACTACAAACCAGCATTAACTCATGGCTATCTTTAAATAAAGATCAGGGTTAATTGGCAAGCGAGGTTTGAAGTAAGATTCAGGGATACCCAATTACAAAGGCAAAGGAAGCATGCTCTTAGTGTAAGTGATTTTTAAAACAATTAGTACTTGCAAAACAGAAAGAGTATTCTAAGAGCGTCCCCATAAATCACCCAAAACTACACATCCCCCTTGGACAAAGTTGTAGTTAAACAGAGTCAGCTCAGAGTGGTGCTGAAGCCTGCAAGCTTGTAACAAGTCTAAAGCAAATTTCTTATGGGGAAATATAGGAGAGGGGTTCTGATGCAGACCCCAGAAAACTGGAAAGGATACTACATCAAAGTATTAGTTGCCCTTGTCAGCTTCCCCACCTGTCTCAAACCCATGTATCTCTTCCATTAACTCTACTTGTCTCACCCACCAAAATCAGGGTGCAACTCAAGCAGCAAAAACAAGAGTTCTATTTTCCTAACCCCAGCTGTTTTCCCACCTGTCCACCTGTGTCATATGACATTATCTGCTTGCTCAGCTCTGCCCCTAGTAAAGTTGGTGTGTGGAACATGGTACTTCTCACAAGAGGAGAACAGTTGGAAAATTAACTGGAAACTATCTTTAAAGATTTGTTCTCAGCATGACAAGGTGGTGACATAAAGTAACTTAACCACAGAAAGTAAAGGACTAAGGAGAAGGAGATTACCCTTTGATTCATAGGTGTGCTAAACAAAGATTGATGACTGATAAAACTGCAGCCATCAACAAGAGAAAAAAACTCAGAATTGGAATGACAACACTAACATATGTGTTCCTCCAAAAATATACCTTTTCCCTCTGTGACAACAATGGTTTGGGCTTTGATTATTTGGCTTATTTCCTTCTCATCCTTCCCAACTGAATATGGCAATATTTGTTACTTTAGCTAGATTCTGGAATTTCCAATGTTGCAAATGCTGCAAATTGGAAGAAATGGGGGAAAAAGTCTAATATATAAAGAAAACAGATGATCTGTATTTAGTAGCTAAAATGATCTATAGATTATAATGCTGAAAAAGAACAAAGTAAGAGAAGAAAAAAAAAACCAGACAGATTATTCAGAGTATTCAAGAAAGTTAAGAAATCCTTCCATGAGAAATACAGTGGGAAAGCACCAAAAGGATTTATGGAGTATATTTGACAGAAGGAGAATGTGTAATTGTGGCAGATTATATTTTCCAAAAATAATTGTAATTCTTGCATCTCATGTTATTTCTGAAATGAGAACTTGATGTTTCTCCATCTAGAGGTGGAGACATGTTCACTTCCTTAATATTTGGACTGGTTTGTAACTGCTGCCTGACCAGTAGGGTACACAAGAAATGGATCTATGAGCCTCTGAAACTAGTTCAGAAAGGACCAGGCAGCTTCCATGTGTTTCTTTCAGAACATTTAATGAGACCCCCAACAGCTCATTTTTAGAAACTGGCTTCTAGGTTAAGAGAAACCCAAGTACACAGAAAGGCTGTGCTGTGGTGCCCCAGTAAACAACCTCAGATCCAGACTTCCAGTCACTTTAGTCCAGGTATCAGATATGAGTGAAGATGTTTCTAAGTCCAAATCCACTAATAAGGTCTTTGTGGAACAGAAACAAGTCATCCTTCACTCATTCTGAAATCCTGTTTCACAAATCTGTAAACATAAAATGACTGTGCGCTGTGCATCTAATCTTTAGGTGATTGATTATGCAATAATAAAGAACAGGAACAGTGATGTTGAACATTTGTTATGCTATAATGATCTTGAAGAGATTTAGTAAACACCCTAAATTACATTTGGGTTTTGAACAGTACTCACTGAAAGTTTTGTAGCTTGACGTAAAGAGAGGGTTGTCTCCCTACCAAGAATTGAAAAGCCCAATTAGTAACAAAGAAGCAAAGAAAAAAATTAATAAGAAAAAAGTTTTGTATCCTGGAAACTGCACCATACAAACTGGATACAATACCAACTTCATTTTTGTTCAATTTAACTATGCATTTAGTGATAAGCATGCAAAAAGCATTTTTCATGCATTCTAAACTTGATATTAACACCCATTAAAGGGCAAACTTTTAGTCAAGCTATGTTATCCAAAGAATGGTTCTCAAAGGAATACCATTGAGTTTACAGAACTTTAATTTCTAGAAAAATTGCTTTATGATCAGAAAGGTGTCATTTTAATGGAAAAATTATCAAAGTCTGTAACAGATTATTGTTGGAAGAATTATGGTAAACATGTCTTAGATAACTTCAAAAAATTTGAACTTTCCCTCTTAGGTATGGAAAGTGTAATCTTTGAAAGTTCATATTATTATGATAAAACATTTTGTATTTTGCTGAGATTGCTAGATTTTTCTTACAATATAATTATAATATTAAATTAATATTAGGTATTACATTGATTTTTGTAGGCATTTTTTGTTTGTTTCCAAATGTTGCTATTCATACTTCTAGCCATTGGTCTGCTGTTATTCATAAGCCTCCAGAAACTGCCCTTTATTGTCTTCTGGAAGAAGGTTGTCATCCATGTCTAATTGATCCTTGATTGAGGAAGCTTTTATTGACCATAATCCTAAATTAAACTTTATTCTCCCAGAAATTTAAAAAGTACTTGACATGTCAAGGTGAATTCTGAAAGTCTATAAAGTCCACGGCTTCATAAATAAATTTTCCCACAGTATGTGCAAAAGAATAAATTGTATATTACCACATTTTAATATATCCCACTGGGCACATTATAAACTTAATATGAAATCATCCCATTCTGCCAAGAATGACAAGATGAATTGGGAACCTCTCTTATTTGACCTTGGAGGCTGTTAAAAGAAAGTTTTTTTCTTCAAATGAAAGTATATTTCTTATCTGTATGGAAAAGTCAAGCCTATGGAATATAAGCTCTTTTAGAATCAGGGTTAGAGAGTGAAAAATTCCTTTATCAAGGAAATATAGTTATTTCCTCCAAAGTTTGTATAAAGCAAGATATAGCAATTCATTTTAAAACAAGGTTTAAGCCATTACTTCAGTGTAGCTCAGTTTTTCCCTTCATATGACACACAGTAGCTATCAAACCATTTTTAGCTTAAAATGAATTGAATTTCACATTGAATCAAGTTTTGAGATTCATGTAATATCTGAACCCAACAACAGTATTAATACAGTAGCCAAGAATCTCCCTCAAAAAATAAATCCCTCTTTAAATAGGCATCTAGTGGATTACACATCAGTCCATGGCTCTTCTTACAATGCAGTAGGAACTCAGAGGATCCCTAAAATCTCACTATCATGTAAACAGTTTGGAAGAAAAGAGAAATGGCTCTTAATCTCATAGACCAGTGTGTGAGCAACTTGTTGTAAGCATGCCAGCACTTGCGGTCAGTGAGTGATAATAGAAGCTCCCAAGATTGGGACAATAAGATGACGATCCATGGTTGCTTTCACAAATATTTCATGCATTTATTCACAAATGGTTTTGAGCACCTACTATGTATCTATGCTGAGTTGGAAACAGAAACCTTGCAATGGTTGTGGTGATAAAGATGCATTTTTACATGGTGGTACAAGGGAAGTTTTTCTGATAAAGGAGAAGAAGCAGCTGAATATAAACTGTCTTGGAAAATATACTCTGAAATGAATGAAAGATATATTATCCATTTTAATTAATAATAAAAACAATTTAAACAATAGTTTGTGATATTAAATGCATACACACTCAAGAATGTGCAAGGTGCTTAAACATACTGAAAAAAGATTTAAATGAGAAAACCATTTATTAATGCAGTAAATTTTAAGAAACGTTTAAAAACTTATGAGCATTATGTAAGAATATAGTCTATTGATTATTTTCTTCTTGTGGGATCTTACACTTTTTAAAAACTTTTTCACCCAAGTTTTGATTATTCTGCTTGAGGCAATGTCTTCTCCCGAAGCTTCTGCACCATCTTATCAAACAACAAGCTGGTGTAGGGCCAATGAACTACTATCATTGGGGCTTTCATATTCTTCCACCATTAACCTCTATGACCAGCACCTGTGGTATTGCACCCTCCCCATGATTTTATTCACCTGGACCAATGGATATGCACAAGTGTAGGTGTGCACACCTGGCCTAGGAGAGAAGGGATATAAGGGAGATATTGCCCTGGCAGAAGGAAAGGAGAAGAACATAGAAGGAGAATGTGAGGAGGAATCAAAGAAGCACAGCTACAAAAGAGAACATGAGGGGGAATTTGGAGGAACTCAAGAGAGAGACTCAAATAGTGCCAAGGGTTCTAACATTCTTCTTCAGCTGCTAGAAATGATAATGAACCTACTGGAATTGGGATGGTTACAAAATACTGGTGGTTGCAAAACCCTAGTAAGGAAGGTGAGATACTTTCAGTTTCAGCTCTGTGATGATCTTCCAGTTCTATTTACCTTTCAGTTTGTTAATTACTTGAGTAAGCTATGGGGATTTATTAATGATATCTCAATGCTGAACCACTATAACTTAGGGATAACATCCTTACATAAAAATAAATTTCTAAATTAGAAGGTTCATTTCTAAGTATCCTGAGCTCAAATATCAACTAAATTAAGATTTGATTTTCTTTTACAATGAGAGCTTGCTGGTTACATATTAATATTTGAGCTCCCCTATGGAAAGTGGAAGCAGGTAGAGAGATGGAGCTTCACATAAGAGGAATACCTCCTATCTCTCTAGCTCTCTCTGGCACATTAGAAGGTGGGCGATAGCATATCTCTCAGCTGTAACCCAGTTTCCTAACCTCTTTCATTAGGAAGGTAAATTCTCCCCAAAGGTAAATTCTCATGTTATCATGCATCCCTGCATCCTGCTTGCTGCATGTCACATACACTTTGCTACTTCCTCAGTACATTAACTTTTCCTTGCTGGGGTATATAAGGGATTTCTTGACTTCAATAAAGTAGACCTGAACATGCTTCCCAGGATCTCTGTTCTGTGGGCTGGTCTCACAGATCGCTATCCATCTCTTCCTTCTCATTTCTTCTTCATTCTACATGTGACTCCTAACACTCCCCTAAGCATACCTTTTATATAAATTCTTACATGAGACACTTCCAAACCAAGCCAACCTATTTATCATTATCAAGTTACTTGTTTTTAATAACTAATCAGGAAGAAGTGGTCATGTTTATGAGAGATTAGCCTGTTTCCCACTGACAAGTGCACAATTATCTAAGAAATTCTTCATAATTTTGTACAAATTTCAGTGTTCTTCTGTCTATGGAATAGTGAATACACGTTTGTGGAATTGTTTTGGAGGAATTCAATTTTTCTGTTAGATGTCAAATTACTTAAATCACCTTAAGGAAAACTTTAATTATCCTTCAACCATACCTTTTCAAAATTAGCTTCATCCTCTTTGGTCTTTCCTTAATGATTATGAAGTTTACACTACAGTGTGTGATGTAGAGAATAATGATCTAGACATAGTTGAAAGAAAAATGAAGCAGAGACTTAAGATTTTCCACCAATTATATCTTTCTGAAATAAGAAATATTTTAATTCCCATCTAGAAAAAAAAATCTAGAGACATGTTCTAGGAAATACAGAGGTGATCTTTTTTCCTTCCTTTTTTTTCCACAAAAAGGCAATTTTTAGTATTACCTGGGTACTAGTAACACTGATATCCCAGACTAGGTACTGTGACAATGTTGCATGATTGCTGAGGTCTTTACAGTCAATATGTCATTTCTTATAAAATCTTAAACAGCATGCCAGCAATTCACAATTTAATTTTCTAACAGAAGATAAAACTCACAGGCACAGAGCAATAAAGTCACAGACCAACGTCATAATTTCTTATTTCATTGGATATCCATAGTGAAGCTTTTTTCCTCTTTCTCCAACAGAAAATAGAATAAGCCTAATTTTTTTTCACACATAACAGTTGTGTAGCTAAATGTCTAACCTCTGAAAAATGTCTAAACTTACTATGTTAGTTTCCAAATCCCCCTTTTTTTATTTAGGTTTCTATGCCTCCCAGTAGAGCTGTGAAAAGAAGTTAGTTTTTAAAAGATTAAACAGAAGTGGGAAGCAAGAAGTCAGAAAAATCAAATTACCATCATTCTTCATTCAACCACACAGGATCTTAGACTATGTTGTCTAGAAAAAGAGAGTGAAAGATGAAATTCTGTTGTATAGTTGTAAAAAGGAGGCATTCTTCCTTCTTCCAATTAAGGGTTTAACTTGCTTATATTTTATAACTAAAGCTTTAATGAAAGCATGTAATTAAGTGATGGATATTGTAAAAGCAATGATGAAATAAATATGCATTCATAACTTGGGAATTATCTTAATAAATCCTATGTGATATGCACAAACTATTTTCCTTATATTTGCTTATTTTGCTTTTGTGCTCTTCCTTCTTTCTTACTTCCACCTTTGGCATCTGTTCTTTAACATAAACATCTTGTTTCTTTCTGGTTGTAATCATTCCCAAGTTATAGGCAGGGTCAGCCACTTTCATCTAACATTTGAAAAACATTCTTGATGTGCAAACTTTCTTAATCAAAATAGGTTATGAGAGCCAAGTTCCCCCAAAGAGTTCAGGCTATATGACCTCTCTTCTTTTTGAAGTCTTCCCTGATTTCCCCAGGTTTTTTAGGTGCTCATTCTCAAAAAAATCCCAAATATTTATATATTTATTAAAGAAACTTTTCAGTATAATATTGAAGTAGTTCGCTAACTCATTCCTCTTCCCATTAGATCTATGATCCATAAAAGGATATATATATATATATATATATCTTGTATACATTCTTAGAATATTTGAAGCCCTGCTATCTTTGCTCATGCATAGTAGACCTCTATAATTTTTTTCTAAGTAAATGAATAAAATTATTGATAACCAATTATCTAATTGATAAGCTGAAGAAGATACACTCCTTTCTCTTCTGATATATAATTAGATATAAATTGAAACTATTACTATTTGTTCACTAATACCTTAAAGTATACTTCATTAGTATATTTATAATAAAATATTTATTGAACATCTGATCTATTTTAGGTAAAAAGAAAGAATGGTCAACGAACAGACTAAAATCTGTGTCTTCATGGGCCCAAGAAATAATAAGTAAAGAATTGAATCAGAATAAAAATCTAGGAAATGACAGAATATGTGTTTTTGGATTATGAGTTAAGAGGCAATATCTCAGAGAAGAAAATCAATTGCAATATCTCATAGAAGAAAATCAATTGAGCAACACAGGGGCAGACTATGTGAACATCTAGGGGAAGATATGTCTTAACTTTTATTCAAGGAAAGATAGGGAATCATAATAAATTTTTTAACCAAGACCATTGTGATGTAACTTCTCATTTTTAAAGGGTTTTCTGAAAGCTGTGAAGTATAGATATTGTGGAATAACACTAGACTTGGGAAAAATCTGTAGATATCTACTGAAATCTTTCAGAAGACATTTGATGGTGACTTGGAGTAAGCTGTCAGCAGTAGGAGCAGAAAAATGTCAAATTTAAAATATATTTTAAGGCTAGAGTCAGCATAATGGACTGGGTATATATAATGAAATAAGTTAAAAGTCAATTGATGCCTCTAACTTCCTCCCTCCTGAGCAATTAAGGAAATGAGAGATGCATTTATTGTGATTGAATGTGTTGAATAAATACATTTGACTAATTTCTGGTTAAATTTAAGATGCTTACTAGTCAGTATGGTAAAGGTGTTGAACAGAAAATTGACTATGATGTTGGAATTAAATGTATAAAGAATTTGCCTGAAGATTTAATTCCTGGTACCAGCAGTATACCAGTGTTATTACAACAGATCACCATTTAAGACATGCTGTACACAGAGGAAAAAGTAAAAGTGCTGAGAACTGACTGGTCGTATACATGGCATTTTTTCCTCCTCAGCCATTTGTCACCTATTAAATGCACTATTTTGTCTTTGGGTTTTTTTTTTTTTCTTGGCATTTCTTCCCTTCCTAATCATTGTTAGCCTCAGCTTAAATCTAATTTCCTCATGGAAGCCTTCCCTGACCTTCTAAAGAGATCAAACACCACTTCTATAAATGCCAGTACCACTCTTATTATTAATTAGTTTTGTGTAATACATATCACATTTATATAATTTGATAAATGGCATGTTCCAAAGGTAAGTATTGTATTTGTCTTATTTTTAGTGTGCTCAGCTCCTCATCTATGGTAAACATTAGTGGTTTCTCAATATCTTGTTTGTTAAAGTCTATTGAGTTGTTAACCAGAAAACAACTTGTTCTGACCTTGGAGTAAATGGTGCATTGTGATACTCAATTATTATCAACTAGTAGCAATTGTACAACAAATGTTTGAATCTTTAGCAGTAAAGGCAGTTACTACATTCACATTTCCGTGCTATCTCCATTTAATTCCATTGCCATCCACTGATTGAACAGTGCAATTACATAGAGTGTTAATTGCCTGCTAATAGGAGCAATAATGATAAAATTGCACAGTTCATTCATGTAATAACACTCAAATTACTGTTTTATTTCCCTTCCCAATTTAAAACCAAGTTTATTGATGCTGATTCAATTTTTCACAATGCATTAGCAAGAAATGTTGGTAAAAATTTTGTATTTAAATTCTGAATTAAAAAATGTATTGGGGTTCAGCAAAGTAACAGGATACAAAATCAATACATAAAAGTCAGTTGCATGTCCCTTCACAAATAATCTGAAAAGAAAACTAAAGCAATTTCACTTTTATTATTATCAAAAGAAATAAAATTCTTCAAAATTAGCTTAGTAATTAGTAAAAGATTACTCCAATGAAAACTACAAAACACTTCTGAAAGAAATTAGAGAAGATAAATCAATGAAGACATCCTATGTTCATAGATTAGATAGCTTAATTTGTTAACATATCAACATCACTCTATGCCATCCACAGATTTAGTGCAATCATTATTAAAATTTCAGTGACCATTGTTTTGCAAAAAATAGAAAAACCCATTTTAAATCTGTAAAATTCATAGAGAATTTAAGGGACCCTGACTAGCTAAGACAATTTTGAAAGAAAACAAAGATGAATGATTCATGTTTCCTGATTTCAAAATTTACTGCAAAGTTGCAGTAGTCAAAACAATATGGTGTTGCATAAAAGCAAATGCATAGATCAGTGTACAGAAATAAAAGTTCACATATATGGGAAAATGTTTTTGTCAAATGTACCAAGACCAGTCAGTAGGGGTAAAAGATAGTCATTTTAACAAATGGTGTCAGGGGAAATATGTACATAGAAAAAAAATAAAAACAAAATTAAGTATACACCCTTACCTTAAACTAAGTCAAAGTAGATCCATGACCTAAATTTAAGGCTTAAAACTAAAATTCTTTGGAGAAATTGTAGGGTAAAAGCTTCATGCTATTAAATTGGCCATAATTTCTCAAATATACAAAAAGGCATAGGCAAAAAGTAAAAATGAGACAAACTAAATTTTCCAATACTTTAAAAAAAATTATACATCAATAAACACTATTAGAATGAAAACACAACCCAATAGAAGGGGAGAAAATATTTCCATATTTATTTTCAGAATATATGGAGCACTGCTAGAACTCTACAAAAACAAATAATTCAACTCATAAATGAACAAAGGACTTGAATAGACATCCTCCAAAGAAGATATATAAGTGACAAATATGCGCATATCTAGCTGTTTAATAACACTAGTAATTAGGAAATGCTAATCAGAACTGTCATGAGATTCAATCTAATATGTATTAGGGTGACTACTTTAAAAACAACAAATTAGCAAGTGTTGATGAGAATGTGGAGAACTGGAAACTCTTTTGTATTTTTGATGGGGATGTAAAATGGCACAGCTGTTGTGAAAAGAGTATAATCATTCCTCTAGAAATTTCTAATAGAATTATCATTTGATGTAGCAATCTTGCTTTTTGGTATGAAAATCAGGGTCTCAAAGATATATTTGTTTAATTATATTCATAGCAGCGTAGTTAACATTAGCTAAAACATGGAAGCAACTCAGCATCCATAGATTCATGGGTGAATGGATAAGCAATGTGAGGTATGTTCATGCAACAGAATATTACTCAATCTAAAAAAATAGGGAGTTCTGATATGTGATATAACTTGAAGAACCTTGAGAATTTGCTAAGTGAATTAAGCCAGTCACAAAGAAGGATACTGGATTATTCCATCTATATGAGGTCCTTACAGTTGTCTAATGTAGACAGAAGATTGGTTTCCAGGGACAGGGGAGGGAAAATGAGGAGGCAACTTTTTAGTGATTATAGAATTTCAGTTTGGCCAAATGTAAAGAATTCAGGAGAAGATGGTGTTAATGATTTCAAAGAGAATAGAATGCATTTAATATCACTGAACTATACACTTAAAAATGGTTAAGATACTAATATTTTAGATATATTTTACAAAAATAAGTAAAATGAGGAAAACTAATATTAGACTTGTATCTAGGCATTATTTAGAAGCAAGGATATTTTAGTTTTACATTTTAGAGACCTTTTGTAAACATTAAACAGAAAGGGTTGCTTCGTGGTCTGATTGGATAGAAACAGGGTATGAGAGGAGAAAAGAAGTAAAATACAAATTCAAAATTATCCACTTGTGAAAACTTGTTATTAAATGCAGTTTTCATGTTGAAACATGGTGAAGGGAAGATACTGAAATTAATTGAGTTGTTGGGCATTCATCTACACTGTATTTATTCTAATGTTTCTCTGGCTATTCTAGTGGGATCATCTTGTTTCAACAATGTATATCATTTATATTTATTCATCCTACATTTTGAAATTTTAGAAAACTAACCTTCTTATATTATCCCCCAATAGTATGTCTATATAGATATATTTCTTGCTATGAAACTGTAAATATTTCAAGTATGATTATTACATGTTTCTATAGCAGAATAGTATATATTTTTGAAATAATGTCAGCTCTCCTCAGAAATGTCTTATGAGCCACTATCTAATGATAAATATTCAGCATGTCAACTTGGGTTCAAGGCTCATCATCTTTCCTCCACATTTTCACGACTCTAAAGCACAAGCCATTTACTTACCAAATCTCACATTAGGCAGTACTGTTTTCACACAAACACACTGTGCTTTTAGAAATACTAATTCCTAAGCCTAAAATTCCTTCCTTAAGTTCAAATTTCCAAGCCCTCCAGGAAGAAAATTACAACTTTCATACATTTTCATTTGTGTCTTTAACTCTAGTAAATATGCTATTATATTTGTTATTTGGATACCTATTTATTCATTCCATGCATATTTGTTCAACTCTCCAATTCAATTAAAATTTGTTGATCATCTTTCATGGGAAAGATGTTTGGAGACATTTTGAAAATATGATGAAAACATATTTTGCCTTCAAAATTTTCTTAGCATTTGCTCATGCCCTCACCACTTGTGAATGAATGGATTAATTAACTTGTGAATGAATGGATTAATTAATACACACTTGTATGCTCATACTGAAAAGACCACTATAGTAGACACCATTAGTATCATAGCTGGTAACTTATAGCCCACAGTAGCAAGTGCTGGTGTTGGTGAAGATCAGTGTCTTACACACATTATCTTTGCCCATGTGTGATCTTTGTCCCCCAGCCTTGACTGCTAGGTATATCCTCAATTGGATAAAACTGTAGATTAAACACTCCTTCTAATGACCTGGTAATTGCTTGACATGGTGATATAAATGAGCCAAAAGACATCTCCCTAAATTGTGGGAGACTGGAAACAATTTACATTCTACAGTTTTCTCTTTTCTATTTACCTGCTCATCATGATTGCCCTGTTTCTGGGATCACTTTTGACTTGGTTCTTCTCCTTCATTGCTTATAGGTTCCTACTAAAACACACTTAATAAATCAAGTACCCTCAAATCCTGTCTCAAGCTCTACTGCAAGATACGAATATACAAATTATGGCTAACCCTGAGAAATTATTGTTTTGGAGCCCCTTTTATTGTGTTTCAGTGCCTGAAGTGGGCAGTGATGCTAAAAACTAAACTGAAAAACACATTGTCTGAAAACACTGAAAAATTTTGGTGTGTATTTGCTTTTGTTTGATAATTTTTATGCTACAAAATTTTAGGTGGTTGAGATTTGGCTATCACTTGGTGACAGAATTTTGGTAATAAACATAGGTAGTTTGTAAAAATGTTTTTTAAAAGAATATCAGAAACTATATAATACTATAATCCAATATTACTTCAAAACAAGCCTCCTATTCATTTCTAATTAAGTCAAATCTCTCTAAATTTTACCACATAGTCTGATGTATATGAACTAAATATACTTAGTAAATACATACACTATAAAGTAAGTATAATTAAAATATTTTTCAAAACATTAGAAGTAAAGGTATTTGTCATGCAATCATTCCAGGCCTGGCAGGTTCATGTCGATTTGGGCAAACAGGAAAAGATTCTTGGAGCCTTTATATTATATACAGTGTGTCTTTATTCTGAGACAGGAACACCATGGACTTGCAGGCAGACAGAAAGAAACCCTTCTGACACTGAAGGAGTCCGAACAGCAACTGCTTTCTCCGTAAACCCTCTTACACTGTTTAGTGGACTAGCGACACAACAGGTCCAATGTTGCAGATACAAGATTCATCTGTTTGTTCAAGGTTATTGTCTATACAGTGTGAAAGGTGAAAACAAACCTGATTTTAACCCACTTTCCTCACAATGTACACTCTACACTGTAAAGGTACATTCTACACCATCACAAATTTTAAATAACAGGTGAAAAAATTGACTATTCAATTACTGGAAGAGCACTATCTTCTGTGTTACCAGGATAATGGTAGCAGTGCCTATTAAATTTGGACATATGGACAGAAAAGATATTATACTATCTGCTAAATTTAGGTATATGGACCAAAAAAAGCAACATTAATGGGATCATGCTGAGTTCAGTAGTATGTAGTTAGTCCTTCCAGTGCATTACTGGGAAGTCAATGCTTAGCTCTGTCCAGGCTTTTAAAAGCTGTGTTTATGGACTGAAACATTTTATTGGAAATTGAAGTTTTGTGAATGATCTCAGGAAGATATGTGAAATGAAACAAGGATGAAATCATGGAAAATATTAATATGGTGCTGGGTGAATATGAGGATTGAAAAAGAACAGGAGCTTAAATCAGGTAACACATATGTAGAGAAAAGTGAGGTAGGAGTCAGTAGAGGAAAGATATAAAGGAGAAAATGTTTAGCAATTTAAAATTGTCCAGTGAGAAGTTTAGTGGTGGACTTAATGTAGTGCATCCACACACTGATTTTCAATAAGGCTTATCCAAAACTTATGTTATAATGCCATATTACTTCAATTTAAAAATATATATTTTTATGGTGAACATGAAAATAATTGGAAAATGCCCTTTGGATTTAGTAGTTAAGAGTTCATTGTGATATTTTCCAAGGTGGACTGAGCAGTGAAAGGAAATTTTTAAACCAGTTTGAAATTATTATCATTCTTTAAAGTGCCTAGTGCATTTAGTGATAATGAAATGAATTTCAATTCCACACTGCAAGTGTGGAATCAAATGCTCTCAAGGTTAGGGAGACATAAAGTAATAAAAACCAGCATTGTGTGTGTTTGTGTGTGATCATTTTGATAAATAAGTGATGAATTTAACATGTATTATTAATGAGAATGAAGGCTATACAAATGTATACCTGTTGAAGATGACACTGTATGAAAATAGCTTATCTTTAAAATACCTCCTGTGCCAACAAAAATGTGTGCTTTAGTTCATGGAGGCCCTCAACGCCAGGTTTATGTTCCTATAGTCACATTGTACATGTTGCAGAGGCATAAGTTGTACTATATTGCTCAGTATTTTGTTCCTGTTTGAGATGCCAACTTCTTACTGAGAAACATTTTGGAGATAACTTGATCTGCTCAGCAAGTTATCCCTAGCACTCTACTCTCAGGACAGTCTACCCAAGATTCCTCTCCTTTTCCCTTTCTGTCTTTCAAAAAGTATTTTATCCATTATCAAAATCTGCATGGAAGAAGGAAATTAAGGGAGTTCTTATCCTTTACACCTCTGTCTCTCTTTCCCAATATTATATTGTGATGAAAATATATATAACACAAAAATTCACCATCTTGACTACTTTAAGTGTACAGCTGAGTAGTATTAAGTACTTTGATAATATTTTGCAAGCACCATAGTCATCCATCTCATCTTCCAAAACAAAACTCTATATCCATTAACACTAATCTCCATCCCCTGCCCTTGGAAATTGCCATTATACTATTCTATAATTTTGAGTACTCTAAGTACCTTATATAAGTGGAAACACCCAGTGTCTCTTTTCTCATAACAGACATATCGCAATGTTTCACCTACTCTGATACTGTGTAAGTTGCAGCAAGTGTCAGGATTTCTTTCCCCTTTCTGCCTTTTAAAGGCACACTTAAGGTAAGCAAGTTATGGTAGTAAGGTCATTCATCCACATGTGTATTCTAAGTAGTAGTAACTAGGCAGTGGAAGATATTGTGAAATCACTAGAATTGGTCATCTCAGAATGTCTTTCATTTTTAACTCTATTTTCCTCAGGATGTTCCCATTTGTCTGTGGTGCAAATTCTTCCAAATTCTTTCCAAACTTTTCTCTAGGGGAAGTTTAGTAGACTACCTAATCATTGAATCCTCATTGAGGGAATAATCTTGGGGAGTTTTTATACTACTCATTTTCAATAATAATTTTTCTATGAACTTACCTCAGCCTAGTTAAAATCTCAGTGTGCTTTTGCTTGTGCACTTCCCACAATCAACCGATAGTTGCTAAATCTGATACTTGCCTCTTCTCCCACCTAGAGTGGTCATTGAATAGCACTGTGCTTATAAACCAATCTGCTCCAGGATCATCTGTGATAGAAAATCATGCCACCCCTGGTATCTTCCCTAGTAGCTTTCCATTTCATTGCCAGCTCCTTGAAAGTTTTTTTTTTAATTTTTATTTTTTAATTTATATATAAATTTCACAGCATTGTAATCCCCAGGGTTTACCCCCCTCCCCTCCACCCCTCCCCCTTTTCCCTCCTGCTCAAAGTTGTGCTCTTCAGTTTGGTGCTTAGCTTGTTTTAACTTTTCCCCAAGTCTTTGTTTATTTTTTCACTGTATCCCTTATGTTAGTGAAGTCATTTGGTTTCTGTCTTTTTCTTCTTGACTTATTTCTGCTAATATGATTCCTTCTAAGTACATCCATGTTGTTATGAAATCGTCAAATTTGTCATTTTTAATTGATGAGTAATATTCCATTGTGTATATGTACCACATTTTTTTCATCCAGTCATCTGTTTGGGGCATTTAGGTTGCTTCCATGTCCTTGCAATTATAAATTGTGTTGCAGTAAACATCCAAGCACAGTTGTCCCTTTGTACCCACATATAGGTTTCTTTTGGGTAGATTCCCAAGAGAGCAATTGCTGGGTCAAATGGTAATTCCATTTTCATCAACTTGAGGGTCCTCCACACAGCTTTCCATAGTGGTTGGACTAGTTTACATTCCCACCAGCAGTGTAGTGGTGTTCCTTTCTCTCCACATCCTTGCCAGCAATTCTTGTTGTCTGTTCTTTGGATGCGGGCCATTCTTACTGGTGTAAGGTGAAATCTCATTGTTGTTTTGATTTGCATTTCTCTCATTACTAGCGAAGTTGAGCAGTTTTTCATGTGCCTGTTGGTCATTTGTATTTCCTCTTTGGAAAAGTGTCTTTTTAGTTCTTCTCCCCATTTTTTTTTAATTGTAGTTTTATTTTGTTCTTTGGGTTACAACCACTCTGTTATATATTTTTCCCCCTCCCTCCTCCCTCCGGTGCTCCCTCCATTCTCTCACACCCCACTCTTTGTTATTAGCTGTGCTGAGTCCATTAGTCTCTTTCCCATGTTAGTGTCTTTTCTCTGGGTGAGGGACTGCGTTGATGGGTCCCGGTGCCCCTTGATGTTAGATTTTCAGTCTTGAGATTGTGTTTGGTGGCCAGGTTATGCCCTTTTGTGATCTGTCCATGTTTTCTTGCTGTAGCCCTTCCTCTCCAATCCAATCCCCTCGCCTTTGCTTTGCTGCTTTTCTTTATGGGTCTGGTGTCGGTCTTTGGGGGTTTTGTCTTTTTTTACTCGTTCACTTGGTTGTCCATCTGCGGTCTGTGGGCTGGACTTTAGCCTGGTCCCTCTCCCGTTCTATCTTGGGGGTTGCTGTTGCATCTATTCTGGTTGTTCTGAGGTTTAGCTGGAGTAAAAGAGACATGAACGGGACCCCACCCTGCTCCTCCCCCCCCC
>PVHY01006298.1:0-26085 GCA_004024945.1 Uropsilus gracilis
TGAATCCTGGGAATTACAAAGATTTGAAATTTATATTTAAATAAATTATGTGATGTTTAAAAAAATAAAAATAAATTTAAAAATAGTGCTGCAGTAAACATGCAAGCGCAGGTGTTCCTTTGTACCCACATTAAGGTCTCTTTTGGGTAGATTCCCAAGAGAGCAATTGCTGGGTCAAATGGTAGTTCCATTTTCATTAATTTGAGGGTCCTCCACACAGCTGAGGAAATTTTCTTATCTTCCTAGTATATTGAGAGTTTTTATTTGAGTGTCTAGTATATTTTCTGCATCGATTGATAAGGTCCTGTTTTTTTTCTTCTTTTGGTTGATGTTGGAATGTTGAATCAACCTTTAATTCTTAACATAGGGTTATGGTGTATTTTTCCTTTTTTAGTGCCAAATTTTAATTGCTAGTACGTCATTGAATATTTTTGTATTTATTTTCATGAGAGATATTGATATATAGTTTTTTGTTTTTTGGTTTTTTTTTTTGAGACTAGGAATCGCTGTGTAGCCTGGGGAACCACAGGCTCACGTTGCCTGGGGTGCCATGGACTCAAGCAATCCCCAGCCTCAGCCTCCCAGGTAGCTAGGATTACAGGCATGTGCAACCACACCCAGCTATCTTTTGAGACTAGGCCTCGCTATGTTGCCTTGGGCAGTTCTCGAACCCACAGACTAGGAACCCACAGGCTAGGAATGCCTCCATCTTGCTTCTATAGGCTGTGTGCGATTAAAGACATGTACTACCGTGCCCAGCTGATATATAGTTTTTAATGCTGTTTTTGTATGGTTTTGATAGCAGAGTAATGCTGGATTCATAAGGTGAACTGGCACGTTTTCTTTCCTTTTCTGTATTTTGAAAGAATATTTAGTATTGGTATTTACTACTTCTTTAATTATGTGGTAAAATTTGCCATTGATGTGTCTGGCATAGATTTCTTTGAATTTATTCTTTTCAGAGTTTACTAATCTTCAATTTCTAAGCTGTCTTTCATTAAATTTGGGTCGTTTTCAGCTATCATATCTTCAAATAGATTTTCTGTTCATTCTCCTTTCTTTCCAGGACTACAGTGATACTAATGTTAGACGTTTTGGTGTTAGTCTATAGATCTTGAGGCCCTGAATTTTTTGTTGTCATTATCACTGTTACTGTTTTACCTACTTTTTTGCTTTTCATACTAAATAATTTCTCTTGACCTATTGTGAACTTAATTGATTCTTTTTAAAAAATTATTATTATTATTATTATTATTTTACATTGTTGTCAGACCCAGGGTTCTCTCACTACCCTGTCACCCATGAATCATCATCTTAATCTTTTGTGCCCATCCCACCTCTGACTTCCTCCCTCCCCTTCTCTTGTTCTGTATTTCAGTTCTGCTGACAGTTAGCTTTAAATTTTTCCTGTCTGTTAACTTTTTTTGATACTTTCCTTGGTCATCTCATTTCTTCTGTTGAGTCCATCCAGTAAATACATATTTTGGTGTTATGTTACTAAGTTGTAAAATTTTCATTTGGTTCTCCTTTGTATATTAATTTCCCTTGCTAAGACTTCCTATCTGTTTCCAAAGTATTCCCCTTACTTTCAAGCATTTTTATAAAGCTGCTCTAAAGTCTCTGTTAGCCAATAACACAATATGTATTATCTCAGCATTGGGCTCTATTGATTGGACTTTTCCATGCAAATTAAGATTTTCCTGGCTCTGCCTATGCAAAGTATTTTTTTATTATTATATCTTTGACATTTTAAATATTACACTATGCGCCCACGTGCCCGGTCTCTAGCTGTCCAAGCTCCCTTGCCAGTGGGGAGCAAAGGGGGTCAAGGTTCCTGGGTAAGCCCCCTGAGTTGGGTGAGTCCTGGAGGGGGTATGGGGTGTGGGTTATGGTGGCTTCACCCACCAGCGAGTGGCTGCTGCACAGAGCAGCCATCTGCAGCCCAGATCGGCATATTGCCCTCTGCTCCTAGCCCAAGGGGAGCATGGAAGGGCACAGGCTCAGCCATCCAGGCCTGCCTCTGTGCAGGGAGGTACTGGCAGGTGGGCAAGGAGGTGGGGGGAGGAGCCCTTTCCATTTCGCTCTCACTCCAGCTAAACTTCAGAGGATCAAGAACATGCACAACACAAACCCCATCATAGAATGGGTGAGGGATCATGCAAAAATCCAGCCCACAAGACTGAGCTGGACACAGCAGATGAACAACCAAGAGAACCAGTGCATGCAAGACAAGAGAAACAACTGTAGAGACACGATGTCACCATGTGCACTTATGCCTCACCGGGCCGGGAAGACCCGGGACGTCATTTTGGAGATGCCTTCTAGGAGAGCAATTCCCCCTTCCCACACTACGGGAGAGGAGAGGAAGACCAAAGATGGGGTAATCGGCCCCACATCAAAACTGCAAACTGAAGTAGAGGAGATGATCTACAAAGGCCATTCACAGACGCCTGTATTCACAGAGAAACTTCTTCACCAACACTGGTGGGGGGCGAGACCCCCTAAATCTGACACCAGCGCTATAAGGTAAAGCGGCAAAGCAGTGGAGATGGAATTGGAGAGGACGGCCTGCAGCAAGAAAACATGGACAGATGACAAATGAATACAGACTGGCCACCCAACACAAACTTAAGACTGAAAACCTATCAGCAAGGCTCGCCTGGTTCCAACACAAGTCCCTTACCCAGAGAAAGGACACTGCCAAAGGAAAGAAAAAGGCTAATGGACTTAGCACAACTAGTAAACAATAAAGAGTGGGGTTTGAGAGAATACAAGGGGCACCAGAGGGAGAAGGAAGGGGAAGGTATCCCCAAAAACATTTATTTACAGAGGTTGTGATTTAAACAACAAAATAAATAATATTAAAATTAAAAAAAAAAAACATTACACTATGAATTTCTTATTCAGGATTGTGGGGGGGGTGTTGATAGTTTTGTTTTAGGACACAGTCAGGTATATTTAGGTTCAGACTGCAAGTTCTCACCATATTTGTCTATGTTGTGATTTCAATATCAGTGCAATTTTCAAAGTTTTTGCAAAGCTATTTGGATTAGTATAGTATGTATGCTACTTAATGACCAGTCTGGGATTTGGGTAGTGTTCTGTCTCTTCAGAGTCTATGATCTGCTGTTCTTCTTAGATGCATATTTGTGCAACTCATAGAGAACCTCGGAGTTCTTAAACATTATGGTGTTACTTCTTGAGCTATTCCCTCTCTGCAATATCATAGTACCTCATTGAGCCACTCTTCGTTAGTGTCTGGGGCCAAGCAGCATGTTGTATCACAAACCAAGAGAAATCTGAAATTGGTCTCTGTACACAGAGGGCAAGGAGAGACCTAAAATAGGTAGTCAGTATTGCCATTCCATATTGGGTAGAGGCTTTAATTGAGTTTAGTCATGTGCACCACCCAAATGTTTTTTGTCATTTTTTTTTGTCTCAGGAAATGTCCTTGAGCAGTTTCTGTGAGCTGGGAAGGCAAGTGCAACCTATATTCTCCATGGTGCAGGAGTGAGGTAAAGATCTGTCTAGTTCCCAAGTCAGCAGAAGGTCGTAGTCTTTTAATTTGCCTTCCTCAACACAGCAAGAGGACAGGGGGAAATAAAAAACATCAGAAGTTCACTCCATTCTTGAGATCCTTAGTCCTATGAATGGCAAGGAATATTCATTCCTGTTAGCTAGAGTTTAGTTTCTTACTATTTACCCATTGCCACTGCTACCAGCATAGGTCTGTTTGGCCTAGTCCAAATGAGAACAGGAAAAAAAAATGAGTATTTTTTTCTTTTTTTATTTGAAAAATTCATTTTATTGATTTGTCACATTTGTGCATTAATTGATCCCTCCTCCTCTCTCCGTATCTCCCCTCTGTATCCCCCCTCCAGTCACTCCATCTCCCATTAAAAAAATGAGTATTTTTATCTACTTTATTAAGTTGTCAAGATACCTTGTCTACTCTGCAAGCTGAAACTAGGATAGTGGAATTTCTCCTGGACCTCTCTGTCAACATTAATAAATAGCCCCATATTTCAGGCTGTATTGTGTTCACACTAGGTGATACTGAAGGAAAAAGAAATGCTAAACTCACTCTTTTTTCAGTGGTACTTTGAATTATAGTCACCCCCTATTATCCTGATACTGTTTACTTTTCAAAGTCCTCAAACAGCTGCTCCTGTATTTTATATGTATTTTATGTATTTTATAAATACTTATAAATACATTCAGTGGAAACAAGGTAGACTGTGCTTACTCCATCTTATCTAGAAAAGAAACCTTTAGATTTTTTGTTTTAATGAGTAAAGAATGAAACCAGTGCTGGTTTCTTGGATAGTTTTGTTGTCGTACAATGTAATATCCATTACTTCACATCTAACTCTCTAGCACACAGTCATATTGTTTTCCCCAAAAAGTGTATTTGGATTGTATTTTCTCAAAGAGCTTATATAAGAGTGTATATATATGTACATATTTATATAAAAGGAATAGATATGTATATATAGAAAGAGCTTAAATTCTTCTGATATTTAAATCATTGTCTTTCAAGTGCCATTTCTGCTATCATCCTTCTAATTCTCTCTTTTTTGTTGAATGGTAACTCTATCAGCTCCTGTGCTGTGAGTGGTCATTTATTTTCTTTCACTTTAGGAAATCTGACCCTTGTGACAAAATTGTTCATTTGCTTTATTGATTTTACTTTTTTCAACTTTATTGATTTTCATTGGACTTATCAATATCTACCCAGAGGTTCACCCACCACCATTATCACCCTTGAATATTTTTTAAATTTTTTAAAAATTTTATTTTGAATTGATTGCACACATATATATGCACATATATATTGTTTACCATGAGGTTCTCCCATCACCTTGTCACCTGTGAATCATCATCTTAATCTCTTATGCCCATCCCTCTCCTGATTTTACCCCCCACCCCCTATCTTGCTTTATGCTTCAGTTCTCATGACAGTTTTAAATTTTTCTTGTCCATTTATTTGTTTTCCCTGTATCCCACATATAGGTAAGATCATCCAGTATATCTCTTTTTCTTTTATTTTTTTCTTGAGACTAGGTCTCACTATTTTTGCCTGTGGAACCTCAGGCTCACATTGCCTGGGGTACGATGAACTCAAGCAATTCCCAGCCTCAGCTTCCCAGGTAGCTGGGATTACAGGTGCACACCACCACACCCAGCAATTTTTTTTTTGGAACTAGGTATCACTACGTTGCCCCGAGCAGGACTTGAACCAAGATCCCTGGTCCCCGCTGTGGCTTCCCTAGCCTGTTGCTTACAGGCAGGTGCTACCATGCCCGGCTTATCTCTTTTTCTTTCTGGCTTATTTCCACTAGCATGATTCCTTCTAGGTTCATCCATGTTATCACAAATGCATCAAATTTATCTTTTTGATGGCTGAATAATACTCTATTATGTATATATACCACAACTTTCTGATCCACTTGTCTATTTTGGGGCATTTGGGTTGTCACTGTATGATGACTATCGTAAACAGTAATGCAATAAATATCCAAGTACAGATGTACTTTTGAATTAGTGTTTTGGTTTCCTTTAGGTAGATTCCCAGAAGTGGAATTGCTGGATTGAACGGTAGTTTCATTTTCAGTATAGTTTGAGGGTCCTACACACAGCTTTCCACAGTGGCTGAACCAGTTTGCATTCCCACCAGCATGTACGAGTATTCCTTTTCTCCAACTCTCCACCAGCACTTTCTGCTGTCCGTTTTTTTGATTTGGGCCATTCTTACCCTATGAGGTGAAATGTCATTGTGTTTTTGATTGATTTGCATTTCCCTGATTCTAAGTGATGCTGTGCATTTTTTCATATGCCTGTTGGGTATTTGTATTTCCTCTTTGCAGAAGTGTCTTTTCAGTTCTTCTGCCTTTTTTTTTTTTTTTAAGACTAGGTTTCGCTATATTTGCTCATGGAACCACAGGCTCACATTGCCCGGGGTACCATGGACTCAAGCAGTACCCACCCTAAGCTTCCCAGGTAGCTGGGATTACAGGCATGCGCCACCACACCCAGCTAGTTTTTGGTACTAGGTCTCGCTGTGTTGCTCTGAGCAGGACTCTTAACTGTGATCCCTAGCCCTAGCTGCTCATAAGCTGAAGCTTACAGGCACAAGCCACCATGCCTGGCTCTTCTGCCCTTTTTTGACTAGACTTTTTGCTTTGCTTTTGCCTAGTTGTGTGAGTTCTTTGTGAATCTTTGATATCAGACTGTTGAGTGGAGAACAAAATTGTTTTCACCTTTCAATTGCATGTCTTTCTTTTGGTTATTATCTCTTTTGCTGTGCAGAAGCTTTTTAGCTTGATTTAGTCCCAGTTGTTTATGTTCGCCTTAATTTTATATAGTTGTGTCCTGGAAGATATTTCTGTGTTATAGGTTGTGGTGTATTTTACCTATGTTTCTCCTATATATTTCAAACTTTCTGGTCTTATATTCAAGTTTGTTATCCATTTCGAGTCAGTTTTTGTGTATGGTATGAAGGAGTAGTCTAGATTTATTCTTTTGCGTGTAGGAGTTCAGTTTTCCCAGCGCCATTTATTAAAGAGACTATCCTTGTTTCAGTATGTTTTTTGCCCCCTTTGTTGTAGATTAGTTGACATGCATGTGTGGCTTTATTTCTGAACTTTCAATTCTGTTCCATTGGTTTGTGTGTGTTTTTATTCCAGTACCATGTTGTCTTAATTATTATGGCTCTGTAATGTAATTTGAAGTCTGGGAGTGTAATACCTCCAGTCTCTCCTTTTGGTCAGGAGGGCTTTGTTTATCCAAGGTCTTTTATTATTCTGTATGAATTTCAGTACTATTTGTTCTATTTCTTTAAAGAATGTCATTGAAACTTTTTTTGGAATTGCATTGAATCTGTAGATTATGTAGGATGGCCATTTTGATAATGTTGTTTCTTCCAATCAATGAGCACGGGCAGTCTTTGTATTTCTTTGTGTCTTTTTCTTTTTTTTTTTTTCTAGAACCCAGCCAGTATTTATTCCTTTGTCCTTGTTTAATTAAATTTTTAAATTTAAATAATTTATGTGTATATTTAACATCATTGTGATCCCTGGGGATCACCCACCACCTCCTCTCCCTGGCCACTCCAGCTAGTCCCCTCCCCCCAGTTGTGTACTTTTGTTTGGTTGTCCATATATTAGTGAAACCATTTGGTTTCTGTCTTTTTCCTTCTGACTTGTTTTTGCCAATATGATTTCTTCTAGGTACATCCATGTTACCAAGAAATCGTCAAATTTGTCATTTTTAATTGATGTGTAGTGTTCCTTTGTGTATGTATACCACATCTTTTTCATCCAGTTATCTGTCTTGGGGCATTTGGGTTGTTTCCATGTCCTTTCAATTATAAATAGTGCTGCAATAAACATCCGAGCACAGGTGACCCCTTGTACCCATATTGAGGTCTCCTTTGGGTAGATTCCCAAAAGACCGATCGCTGGGTCAAATGGTAGTTCCATTTTCATTAGTTTGAGGGTCCTCCACACTGCTTTCCATAGTGGCTGGACCAGTTTACATTCCTGCCAGCAGTGTAAAAGTATTCCTTTCTCTCCACATCCATGCCAGCAATTGTTGTCATCTGTTTTTTGGATGTGGACCATTCTTATTGGTGTAAGGTGGTATCTCATTGTGGTTTTGATTTGCATTTCCCTAATTGCTAGTGATGTTGAGCAGTTTTTCATGTGTCTATTGGGTGTTTGGACTTCCTCTTTAGAGAAGTGTCTCTTTAGATCTCCCCATTTTTTAACTGGGTTTTTTGCTTTGTTTTTGTTAATTTGTGTGAGTTTTTTTTATGTATATTTGTTATCAGACCCTTATCACTTAAATAGAGGGCAAAAATTTTTTCCCACTCGGTTGGAATTCTTTTTTTGTTTTTTTCTGTTGTTTATTTTGCTGTACAGAAACTTTTTAGTTTGATGTATTCCCAGCTGTATGTTTTCTTTCTTTTTTTTGCCAGCTGTAGATGTGTCCAAAAATGGATTTCTGAATTGAGGGTTTTGCCCAGGTTTTCCTCTATGTATTTTATGGTTTCACATCTTATGTTCAAGTCTTTTATCCATTTTGAGTTAGTTTTTGTACATGGTGTGAGGAAGGTATATCTTGGTTCATTTTTTTCTTCATCCAGTTTTCCCAGCACCATTTATTGAAGAGGCTGTCCTTGTTCCAGTGTAAGTTTTTCCACTCCTTTGTCAAAGATTAGTTGACTATATATGTGTGGCTTTATTTTAGGAGATTCAGTTCTGTTCCACCGGTTTGATTGTCTGTTTTTGTACCAGTATCAAGCTGTTTTAATTACTATGGCTTTGTAGTATAGTTTGAAGTCTGGAATAGTAATACCTCCAATTCTTTTTCTGTATAGTAATACCTCCAATAGTATTACTCCAATAATAGTAATACCTCCAATTCTTTTTCTGTAGTATAGTTTGAAGTCTGGAATAGTAATACCTCCAATTCTTTTTCTGGTCAGGAGGTTTTTCGATAATCGAGGACTTTTGTTATTCCATATGAATTTCAGTAATTTTTGTTCTCTTTGAAGTATTTCATTGGAATTTTTATAAGTATGTCATTGCATTGAATCTGTAGATTGCTTTTGGTAGAATGGCCATTTTGAGGATGTTAATTCTTCCAATCCATGAGCAGGGAATATCTTTCCATTTCCTTATGTCTTCTGTTTCTTTTAGCCACTTTTTGAAGTTTTCTTTGTATTGATCTTTCACATGTTTTGTTAGGTTTATCCCCAGGTATTTTCTTTTTTTCAGTGTGATGGTAAATGGGATGGTTTTTTTTTTTTTTTTCAGTTTTTTCTTCTGCTTGACTTTTTGTGTATAGGAAAGCTACTGTCTTCTGAATGTTGATTTTGTAACTGGCTACTTTACTGGTTTATTGTTTCAAGAAGTTTTTCTGTGGATTTTTTTCGATTCTCTACATAAAGAATCATATTGTCTGTATATAATGAGAGCTTCAGTTCTTCTTTCCCTATTTGTACTTCTTTTATGTCTTTGCTCTTGCTAGAACTTCCAGTTAAATGTTAAAAAGTAGTGGAGATAGTAGGCATCCTTGCGTGGTTCCAGAGCTTAATTGGAATGATTTTAGTTTTCCCCATTTAAGATGATGTTTACTGTAGGTTTGTCATAGATGGCTTTTATTATGTTGAGATATGTTCCTTTTATTCCCACATTTTCAAGAGCTTTTATCATAAATGAAGTTTATCAAATGCTTTCCTGCATCTATTGATGTGACTTATGGTTTTTGGTTTTGTCCTTGTTGATGTGGTGGATTATATTAATTGATTTTTGAATGTTGAACTATCCCTGTGCTCCTGGGATAAATCCCACTTGGACATGGTGAATAATGTTTTTTATACATCATTGGATTTGGTTTTCCAGGATTTTATTTAAAATTTTTGCGTCCATGTTCATTAGGGAAATTGGTCGATAGTTTTCTTTCTTCATGCTGTTTTTATTTAATTATTTTTATTTTATTTTATTTTATTTTATTTTTTCAGACTTGGTCTCGCTATTTTTGCCTGTGGAACCACAGGCTCTCGTTGCCCGGGATACCACAGACTCAAGCAATCCCCAGCCTCAGCTTCCCAGGTAGCTGGGATTACATGCATGCACCACCACACCCAGCTATTTTTTTGGAACTAGGTCTCTCTGTGGGCCCCAGGCAGGATCTCGAACCACGATCCCTAGCCCTGGCTGCTTCATAGACTGAAGCTTTACAGGCATGAGCCACCATGCCCGGCCCTGTTTTTATTTGGTTTTGGTATGAGTTTGATGAAGCAAACTTTATTTATTTATTTTTTAATTTTTAATTTATTTATATACAAATTTCACAACATTTTAATTCCAGGGGGTTACCCCCCCCACCCTCCCCTCCCTTCCTCCCCTTTTACCTTCTGCTCTAAGTTGTGCACTTCAGTTTGGTGCTTAGTTTGTTTTGACTTTCCTCAAGTCCTTTGTTTATTTTTTCATTATATCCCATATATTAGTGAAACCATTTGGTTTCTGTCTTTTTCTTTATGACTTGTTTCTGCTAATATGATTTCTTCTAAGTACATCCATGTTGATATAAATTCGTCAAATTTGTCATTTTTGATTGATGAGTAATATTCCATTGTGTATATATACCACATTTTTTTCATCCAGTCATCTGTTTTGGGGCATTTAGGTTGCTTCCATGACCTTGCAATTATAAATTGTGCTGCAGTAAGCATCTGAGCACAGGTGTCCCTTTGTACCCACATTGAGGTCTCTTTTGGGTAAATTCCTAAGAGAACAATTGCTGGGTCAAATGGTAGTTCCATTTTCATTAACTTGAGGGTCCTCCACACAGCTTTCCATAGTGGTTGGACTAGCTTACATTCCCACCAGCAGTGTAGTAGTGTTCTTTTCTCTCCACATCCTCGCCAGCAATTCTTGTTGTCCGTTCTTTGAATGTGGACCATTCTTACTGGTGTAAGGTGGTATCTCATTGTGGTTTTGATTTGCATTTCCCTAATTGCTAGTGATGTTGAGCAGTTTTTCATGTGTCTATTGGGTGTTTGGACTTCCTTTTTAGAGAAGTGTCTTTTTAGACACTTCTTTTTAGAAGTGTCAAATACTCATGGAGTATTTTGCCCAAGTTTTCCTCTATGTATGCTATGGTTTCAGGTCTGACCTCTAAGTCTCTTATCCATTTTGAGTTGATTTTTGTACATGGAGTAAGGGAGTTTTCTTGGTTCATTTTTTTTGCATGTCTTAGTCCAATTTTCCCAGCACCATGTATTGAAGAGGCTATTCTTGTTCCAAGATAAGTTTTTCACTCCTTTGTCGAAGATTGACCTTATGTGTGATTTTTATTTCAGGGCACTCAATTTTGTTCCATTGGTCTGACTGTCTGTTTTTGTACCAGTACCATGCTGTTTTAATTATTATGGCTTTGTAGTATAGCTTGAAGTTTGGAATTATAATACCTCCATTCTCTTTTTTTCTGGTCAGGAGGCTTTTTGATATACGAGGTCTTTTGTTATACCATATGGATTTTAGTAATTTTTGTTCTATCTCTTTAAAAAATGTCATTGGGATTTTTATTGGGATTGCATTGAATCTGTAGATTGCCTTTGGTAGGATGGTCATTTTGATAATATTAATTCTTCCAATCCATGAACAGGGAATGTCTTTCCATTTCCTTATGTCTTCTTCTATCTCTTTTAGGAGCGTTCTATAATTTTCTTTGTGTAATTCTTTCATGTTTTTTGTTAGGTTTATTCCCAGGTATTTAATTTTTTTTTTTTTGGTGTAATGGTAAATGGGATGGTTTTTCTGATTTCTTCTTCTTCTACTTGACTTTTTGCATATAGGAAAGCCACTGACTTCTGTGTGTTGATTTTGTATCCAGCTACCTTACTAAACTGGTTTATTAGTTCAAGTAGTCTTTCTGTGGATTTTTTGGGGTTTTCTATATAGAGAATCACGTCATCAGCATATAATGATAGCTTGATGAAGCAAACTTTATAGAATGTGTTTCGCACTTTTCCTTCTTTCTCAATTTTTTTGGAAAAGCTTTAGTCGTGCAGGCATTATTTCCTCTTTCCTCAAGAATCTGTTCATTTCATCCAGTTGTTGTATTTGTTTGCCTATAGGTGTTTATAGTAATCTCTGATTATTTTTGGATTTCTCATGTGTGTTGTAATTTCTCTTTCATTTGTAATTCTGCTTGTTTGTTTTCCTTTGTGAAGTTTGCAGGAGGTTTATTAATTTTATTTATTTTTTCAAATAACCAACTTTTGGTTTTGTTGATTTTCTTGATAGTTTTTTTGCTATATAGATTGTTTATTTCTGCTTTTATTTTTATTATTTCTTGTCTTCTGCTGGGTTTGGGGTTTTCTTGTTGTTCCTTTTCTAGTACTTTGAGTTGGGAGATTAGGTTATTTCTTTGGGTGTTATCTTGCTTTTTGATAGGCGCCTGTATTGCTATGAACCTTCCTCTTAAAAATGCTTTTGCTGAGTCCCAGACATTTTGGACACACCCAGTCATACCCAGTCTTCATTTAGTAACATGTTATTCAGTCTCCGTGTGTTGGGCGCTATTCTTGCTTTCTTTTATTGTTGATTTCTGGTATGATGCCTTTATGATCGGAGAAAAGGGTTAATACTATTTTAATCTTTGTATATGTGTTAATGTTTGCCTTATGTCCTAATATGTGGTCGATTTTTGAGAATGGTCCGTGTGCATTTGAAAAGAATGTGTATTACTTTCTTTGGGGGTGCAGTGTCCTGTAGCTATTAAGTCCATATGTTCTAGATCTTCATTTATGGTTTTTGTGTCTGTTTAGTTTTTGTCTTGTTGATCTGTCCTTTGGTGAGAGTGGTGCATTGAAATCACCTACCACATAAGTATTTTCACCGATGGCTGTTTTCAGTGCTGTTAGTAGTTGTCTAATGAATTGTGGTGCTCCCTCATTTGGTGAGTATATGTTAATAATTGTTATGTCTTTGTTATGTATTGACCCTTTTACCAATATATAATATCCTTCTTTATCCCTTGTCACCTTTTTTAGCTTAAAGTCTACTTTATTTGCTATTAGTATGGCTACTCCTGCTTTCTTCTTGGGGGTGTTTGCTTGCAGAATTTTTTTCCAGCCCTTTACTTTTAGTCTGTGGCTATCTTTTGTGTTTATGTACGTTTCCTGCAGGCAGCAGAATGTTGGGTTTTGTTTTTTGATCCACTCTGCTACTCTGTGTCTTTTGATTGCTGAATTTAGACCATTGACATTTAGGGTGTTGAGATACTTGCTGTTCTGGTGTTGACTTTTGGAAGGTCATTTTGAGGTTAGGGTTTCCTTTTTTTTTTTCCCTACTACTGATATTTGAGATTCTGAAGTTGGTTTTGTGGTTGTCGTTTTGAGGTTCTGATTAGCTTCCTTGTTTTGATCTTTCTGTTTATTATTCTGTTGGTTTTAATCTTAGGGCTTCTTGCAAGATTTCTTGGAGTGGTGGTTTAGTGGTAGCAAATTTCTGGAGGCTTTGCTTGTATGAGGTTTTTATTCTTCGTTTTTAGAGAAAAGAGAGCTTTGCTGGGTAGAATATTCTTGTCTGGCACTTTTTTCTTGCAGTGTTTTGAAGATGTGGCCCCATTCTCTCCTTGCTTTGAGTGTCTCTTCAGAGAAGTTTGAGGTCAGTCTAATAGATTTTCCTTTGTATGTTATCTGTTTCATTCCTCTAGCCAGTTTCATTATTTTTTCCTTATCTTGAACTCTTGGGAATTTTTCGATGATATGTTTTCCTGTGGTTTTTCTTTCGGTGATGTAGTTTGGTGTTCTTTTGGCCTTCTGGATGTCAAATTTCTTTTTTTTTCTTCAGGATTGGGACGTTTTCCTCCATTATTTCTTTAAATAGCTTTTCAGTACCCATGAGCTTTTCTTCTCCTTCTGGGACTCCCATAACTCTTATGTTTTCTTTCTTTAAGGAATCGGAGAGATCTCTGAGATTTTCTTCTATTTTCCTACATTGTGTCTCTCTCTGTCTTTCTTCTTTCTCTCAATTTTTGTGTCCTCAAGGTTACTTATTCGTTCTTCAATTTCATCCTGTCTGCTTTTTTCCCTGCGTTTTTGAGCTCTTCTGTTGCTCCCTTTAGATCTTGGATTTCTTTCTGATTCTTGTTTAGGTATTCAGTTTTACTATTCAATTCTTCAGTTATTTTATCTTTGTTGATATTTTTTTCTTAATTTTTTGCCAGTTCTTCTTCTAACTTGTTTAGTTTCTCTGCCATGATCACTTCTTTTTCTTTGCATTTTTCTAATTCTTCCCTCAGCTCTTTGTATGCTTGTAACATGCATAGGTTCCTTGTCTGGGAGGTAGTGCATTTCTTCAATGTTATATTTGTTGGTTTCTAGAGTTTGTCTTTCCTTCAGTGTTGTATTGGTTTCTGTGGGGTTTGCTGGGGTAATTGCCTTTTTCCTCTTTTCTGTGCTTTGCACTTCCTCCACATATTGAGCGACTATGGCTCTAGTTATATTTGTTGGTTTCTAGAGTTTGTCTTTCCTTCAGTGTTGTATTGGTTTCTGTGGGGTTTGCTGGGGTAATTGCCTTTTTCCTCTTTTCTGTGCTTTGCACTTCCTCCACATATTGAGCGACTATGGCTCTAGTATTGGCTGGTATGATGATTGGGGTCTTCCAGTAGTTTGTATTTGATTCTGCCTTTGTGTCTATGTAGCTGAGGTGAGTAATTTTTTTGTTTCCTTTGGCTGATTTGGGTGGGTGGTTCCTTTTCCGTGAGCATGCGTTACAGATGGATGTGGTTACTATGGTACACTTTGTATTCTTTTCTTGTAATTTTTTGCCTCTTAGGCTGGTGACTCACTGTAGGTGCTAGAGAGCTTCTTCTGTGGTTCTTTTTGGAAGAGGAGTATAGGTGTCTTTTATTGTTGTTCTTTTTGTTTTTAGTCAGTCTGTTTGGTTATTTTGTCTGCCTGGCCTGCATCGAGGTCACTAGGCTGCTGAGTGAAACCCCTGCCCCCACCTGGGGAATGGTCTATGTGTCTTTTATTTCTTTTAACAATGTTTTATAATTCTCTTTGTATAAATCTTTCACATCCTTTGCTAAGTTTATTCCCAGTTATTCAGTTCTCATTGGTACAATTGGTGATATTGGCTGAGTTTGTTATATATTTTATTATGTTAAAGTATGTATCTTATTACAGGAATTTCAAGAACCTATATCATAACTGGATGTTGAACTTTAGCAAATGCTTTCTCAGCATCTATTGATATGATCATGTGGTTTTTCTTTTTTGATTTGTTGGATTACTTTAATTAATTTTTGGGTGTTAAACCATCTTTGTTTTCCTGGGATAAACCCCACTTGATCTTGTTGTATTATCTTTTCAATATATTGTTGGATTCTATTTGCTAGGATTTTGTTGAGAATTTTTGCATCTGTGTTCATTAAGAAGATTGGCCTGTAATTTTCTTTCTCTGTGTTATCTTTGTTTGGTTTTGGTACTGGTGCGATGTTGGCTTCATTGAATGCACTTGGTAGTATTCCTTCTTTCTCTATTTTTTTAAAGAGTTTTTGTAAGATAGGCACTGTCTTGTCTCTGAACATCTGGTAGACTCATTTGTAAATCCGTCTAGGGCTTTTCTTTGGGGAGGGATTTTATTAATGTTTCAATTTCGCTGCTTTGAGACTGGTTCATTTAGGCTTTCTGTCTTTATACAGTTTCGGATGGTTGTGTAGTTGTAAAAATTTGTCCATCTCATCAAGGTTATTGAACTTGTTTGCATATAGATGTTCATAGTAATCTCTAATTATGCTCTGAATTTCTACTCTGTTGTAATTGCTTTGCTTTCATTTATGATTCTATTTATTTGCATTTTCTCCCTTCTCTTCTTTGTGAGCCTGGATAGGGGTTTATCTAGTTTGTTTTATCTTTTTTCAAAGAACCAGCTTTTTTTTTCATTGATTTTTTTTTTTAGATTGTCTCTATTATATTCATTTTTATTCATCTCTATTTTGTTTTTTTCTGCTTGAACTTTTATTAACTCCTTCCTTCTACTTGCTTTTGAATTTTTTGTTGTTGTTGTTCCTTCTCTAGCTCACTTAGATGTGAGATTAGGGTCCTCCTTCCTTCCTTCCTCCCTCCCTCCCTCCCCTCCTCCCTCCCTCCCTCCCTCCCACCTTCTCTCCATTTCTATGTTGCCCATCCCTCCCTTGCTATGTTGCCTGGGATAGTCCCCATCCTGAGGACTCAGGCGATTCCCAGTTTCAGCCTCCTAGGTAGCTGGGATTACAGGTGCCTGTCACCACACCTGGCTGCTTTTTTGAGATCAGGTCTTTCTGTTACCCGGGGTAGTCTCGAACCCACAAACTCAAGCAATCCCTGGTCTGTTGCCTTGCACTGCTTGAATTACAGGTGGGCGTCACCACACCTCTATTTTCTTTTTTCTTATTGCAAGATTGTATTGCTATATATTTCCCTCTTACTGCTGCTTTTGCAGCATCCCATATGTTATGGAAGGTTATATCTTTCATTGTCATTCATCTCGAAATATTTCTTTATTTCTTCTTTGATTTCCTCATTAATCCACTGTTTTTCTAATAGTGATAGCTTCAATCTCCATGAAAAGTGTTCTTCTTTTCATCGTTGATTTCTCTCTCTTGCTGGAAGGGGAAAAAGTATATAATCTTTAAAGTAAAAAATCCTGCAAGGTAGAAATTAAGCAATTTTATGTCCCTCATTCTACTCTGGTTCTGTAATTCTTATATTTCAATTAGTTAAAGAACAGTTATGCACATAACTTTAGTGTTAACACTTTTGATCTGTTTAATTTAGGGTTAGACATTGAGTTGCTTTAATAAAACATTTGGTTATGGCAAATGTTTATCCATATGGCAAATTATTATACATTTTTCACTTTTTTTTTGAGACTAGGTCTTGCTATTTTTGCCTGTGGAACCACAGGCTCTCGCTGCCCAGGGTACCACAGACTCAAGCAATCCCCAGCCTCAGCTTCCCAGGGAGCTGGGATTACAGGCGTGCACCACCACGCCCAGCTATTTTGTGGAACTAGGTCTCGCTACGGGCCCCAGGTGGGACTCAAACCGCGATCCCTAGCCCCAGCCGCTTCATAGGCTGAAGCTTACAAGCACGAGCCACTGTGCCCAGCCTCATTTTTCACTTTTATAACCTGGGAAATCTTGATTCTCAACTAAAGCCTTGGGGCATACATTTGAAAATTATCTTTTCTTGAAATCAACATTTATCTAAGGAGGTCTGCAAGTATTCTGTTATAGGGAGAAGGAGAGTAGTGAGTAAATTCTCTTTGAGAATCAGTCAGCTCCTTTTGAGAGACTGACATCCTTCATGTTCAGGAGGAAGTGATTCCAGGTAATTATCAGTGAGCTCCAGATGAGTAAGGTTTAACAGCTCACCCATGTATAGGGACAGGTTCATCATGGCAAATTGTCCTTTGCAGGTAAGCTTTAACCTTTCCCAGCAGAGCTCTTTGCGACCCAGCAGGAATTGAGTGTGTGGGGTGGGGCTTTCCTCTCCTGTGTCCAGTTGTAAGCATAGTCTAGGGCTTCTCACCTGTGAATAGCAGCAGTGGTGGTGTAAAGTCTCAGTCTACTGAGTCCAGCAACTATAGTGTGCCCAGTTGTAGCTAGCATTGTCTCAGATGGCTGTGTGTTCCTTCTTTGGTGGTGTGCTGATGGCTGATGTGGCAGTTTCCTCCAGAGGATCTATCAGCAACCACAGTGGTGCTGTATGGCTTTAATCTCCCTAGTTCCCTCAGCAAGAAAAGTGTTCCCTTTTGGGGGTCAGCTGGTTAATGGGTCAGGAGATGCTGCTGCTAATGATGAAGGCTGTGGTTTCATCTAGCTGTGGGTACCTACTCCACGTTATGCTTTAACAAATATGGCAACTGGCTTTGGAGGAACTATAAGCCGCCACAGGTGCTGCGCTTCTTCAATCTCCTGAGTTCCCCCAGAAGCCAAGATGTCCCAATTTGGAGTCAATGCTGCTGATGATGATAATGACGACTGTGGGTTCAGCTGTCTATGGATGCATCCTCAGTGGTGTGCTAATGCCCATTGTGGCTGCTGGCTCCAGGGGAGCTGCTGTTCTTTGAGCCACCTGATACCTTGGGCCTTTGTTCTCTGGTTTTGGTCTTCTTGAAGGTGCTCTGCTGACCTGTTGTCAGAGTCTGAGTTTTTCTGGGATTTTATATTGGTCCTTTTTCCTTTCTTGTAGTTATATTTTTCAGTAGCTTCAGTCTCCCTGTTCTGCCATGTTGTGAGCATGTTCCCTTCATGACTCTTTATCCTGTAAAACAAACCCATCAAATGATAATTTCTGGTTCCCCTTCCCTCACCCATGCTGTTATTCTAACGTGTGTCTTTCTGATTTTATAAGTGAAGTCATACAGTATTTGTCTTTTTGAAACTGGCTTATTCTTTTTTTTTTTTTTTTTTGAGACTAGGTCTCGCTATTTTTGACCATGGAACCGCAGGCTCTCGTTGCCTGGGGTACCCCAGACTCAAGCAATCCCCAGCCTCAGCTTCCCAGGTAGCTGGATTACAGGTGCGTGCTACCACGCTCAGTGATTTTTTTTGGGAACTAGGTCTCGTTACGGGCCCCAGGTGGGATTTGAACCACGATCCCTGGCCCCTGCCGCTTCATAGGCTGAAGCTTACATGCACGAGCCACCATGCTCGGCCAAAACTGGCTTATTCTACTTACCATAATATCCTCAAAGTTCATCCATATTGTAGCATGTATCAGAATATCATTCCAATCTACCCAAAAGAAAAATGGGAGGAGTGACTGAAGGGGGGATACAGAGGGGGGATATGGAGGGAGGAGGAAGGGGGATTCAGAGGGGGATATGGAGGGAGGAGGAGGGATCAATTAATGCACAATTGTGACAAATCAATAAAATGAATTAAAAAAAAAAGAAATAAGCCAGAAAGATAAAGAGAAATGTTGTATGATCTCACCTATATGCAGAATACAGGGAAAACAAACAAGCAAAAGGACAAGGAAAATTTTAAACTGTTAGCAGAATGAAGCATAGAGCAAAAGAGGGGGAGGAAGATAAAATCAGGGGAGGGATGGGCACAACAGATTAGGATGATGATTCATGGATGACAAAGTGGTAGAAGAACCTCAGGTAGACAATGATGTTAAGTACAGATAAGTGCAATCAATTTCAAAAATAAAATTTAAAGCATATATCAAAAGTAATAAAATAAAATATTAAAAAATAAAAAAACAAAAAGCAATCTACCCAAAAGAGAGCTCAATGTGGGTACAAAGGGACACCTGTGCTCGGATGTTTACTGCAGCGCAATTTATAATTGCAAGGTCATGGAAACAACCTAAATGCCCCCAAAACGGATGACTGGATGAAAAAAATGTAGTATATATACACGATGGAATATTACTCATCAATTAAAAATGACAAATTTGACGATTTCGTAACAACATGGGTGTATTTAGAAGAAATCATATTAGCAGAAACAAGCCATAAAGAAAAAGACAGAAACCAAATGGTTTCACTAATATATGGGATATAATGAAAAAAATAAACAAAAGCCTTGAGGAAAAGTCAAAGCAAGCTAAACACCAAACTGAAGTGTACAACTTTGAGCAGGAGGGAAAGGGGGGGAAGAGAGAGGAAGGTGAGGGGGGGCAAATCCTTGAGATTACAATGTTGTGAAATTTATATATAAATTAAAAAATTAAAAAAAAAGAATATTCCTTTTAAAAAATAAGTAATATTTCATTGTATATAGATGGAAGAAACATTTCCAAGTGCTCTGTTAGGTGGTGAATATTTTTAATGTTACAGCGTTTGCTTCCGTTTGTAGCTTTCTGTGTTTTGGAACTTCGATAAGACTTCTTAATAATAAGGATCCCCCTTTTTAATTAATTTAAAGATTAAGACGTTGCCCCTAATTCTACTCTAAATGATCTACAATGTTTTGTAGTCTTCTTATTATGTGGTAGTCATCTCTGTAAATATTAATATGTTTTTCACTTAACATTATGTCTTAAGCTTTTTCTTATTGTTGCTGTTTAATTTTCTTAAACATTTTTTGACAGTTGAAGAATTATGAGGAAAATTTTTTAAAAACTACAAAGATCATACAGCATCAAAATATAGCATTTTACTCTGCTAGCTATACTTGATTAAATACAAAAGTATGCTTGATTAAATACAAATGTAGGACTTAAATACAAATGTACAATACCTACTGAATGAACTTGTATTAAGAAAGTCCTATACTAGTCACTGTAGTCACTGAAATTTAAATGAATAAACCAGTCTTTGTCCCATTGAACTTGGAGGCTAAATAGGGAAGGTAGAAGCAAATAAATAAGTACAACATGAAAAAACATGGAGGATAAAGCAGGAAAGGGTGGTCAAGAAATATTTTATAGCAGTGCCCTTTGAAGATAGAGAAAATTCTTATTTAGCAGTGCATAAAAGAGTGGTAAACTGTGCTTAAATATTTATTGCAGCACTATTTATAATTGCAAGGACATGGAAACAACCTAAATGTCCCAAAACAGATTACTGGACGTAAAAGCTGTGGTATATATACGCAATGGAATATTACTCATCAGTTAAAAACAACACATTAGATAATTTTATGGTAACATGGATGTACTTAGAAGAAATCATATTAGCAGAAATAAGTCAAAAAGAAAAAGAGAAACCAGATGGTTTCACTACTATATGAGACATGGGAAACATAAACAAAAATCCATGAGGAAAAGTCAAAAGAAGCTAACAACCAAATTGAAGTGCACAACTTGGTGAGGGGAAGCAGGGAGGGTGAACCCCAGGTATTACAAACATGTGAAATTTATATATGAATAAATTACTTAATAAAAAAGAAGAGAGTGGTAAATTGAAGAAAGTATATAATTCAATATTTCAGGAAATTAAGTTGTAATTTTTTACATTCATACTAAGAGTTTATAAAACATACTGTTAAGTGTAAAGAAAGGAGTTGAAAACCAATATGATGACATTTATGTGAAAAAAATGTAAATATATTCATGTACATAAATATATGCTTATGAGCAAGCAAAAGTTATTGTAGGACAGAGACCAAAGTAGTAACATTGGTCACTTGGGAGAGAAGTGGGTGTAGAGGTATAGTTATAAAGAGAAACTCTGTTTATAGCTTTTATGTTTCGAAAGATTATTTCAAATTATTAGTGTGTTACTAAATATAGTAAAGAAATCATGAGTACATAATAAATAAAACATGCTATAGTGGACCATTGTGCAACCATGTGGCTATCATTTCTGTAAGTCAGATTTTTGCAAAAATTATTTAGATTTGGAATTCTTTTTCAAACAATTATATTTGGGATGTCAGATAGATCCTGGGATGTTAAAAATTACAAATTGAAAGGTAAGGTTTTAAATTTTCCTAATTTTGATTATATATTTTAATTTTTCTATATGAAACAAATGGTTGTTATAGTTAGCAAATGACTGAGGGTTTGTTTGCAGAAAATACTCAACACTGGAACAAGAAATGGTGTTTAGGAAAGATCATCTTATATGGTGAATTGGTATTCTCATACATTAATGATGAGAGTATAACTGGAATCATTTGTTTTGAAAACAGATTTAGTATCACTTGTCAGGAATCTATGAAAATGATCACATCTTTTAACCTAGTAGTTATACTTCTAAGAGTCTGTCCTATAAAATAACACAAGAAAATTATGCAAAAATATGATTATCAGAGCACTGTTTATAATGAGAAATTAGAAAAGACTTTAATGTTTTAATATTCCATTTGATGAAATATTATAAAGGTCATAAACATATTCAAGAAGATTATTATATTACATTGGAAGAAAATGGATAAGGAAAAGCCCCTTCTCAGCTATACCTCCTCAGAAATGTATTGTTACTTCTATTGCCACAATTAGTTTTGCTTCCATTTAAACTTTTTATGTACTATTTTTTAACACAGTATAGTGTTTGAGATTTATCCATATTGTTACATGTATTGATATTTTTAATTGCTGCATAGCATTCCAATATAGGAATATACTGCAACTTAACCATTTTTATTGATATACTTTATTTCCAGTTTGATATACATTTATTTCCATATCTCTTGGTTAGTAATTTCTCCTAGGCACTTAGGAGTAGGATTGCTGTATCACATGGTAAATATATGTCTAACTTTATATGAAACTGTCATGCTATTTTCCACACTATACAAATGAACTTAAATGTTAAGTATTAGGAAAACTTACATAATTTATGATACATTTGTAATGATAAAATAAGTGGCGATTTAGAGTTATCTTAGAGTAAAACTATACAAAAGTATACTTAGAATGGGATATCAACTGTATAAAACTATGTACACTAAAGTAGACCAGCTAAATTGGACATTTGGTGGTGGGTTTGCTTGGAAATTTGTAGTCACTGAAGTAAGAATATGTACACCTGAAACCCACACAGTGTTGTAAAGTTATGTGAATAAAAAGAAAAAAGAGGCCTTAAGGGATGGACCCTCTGCCGTGCTGCCCTCTCTGCCATCCCTGGGAGCCAACCCCTGCAGCCAGGTTCTTCTGGGAACCCACCCACCCTGCCCACGCCCAGGTTAGCTGCTGGAGGTCACCTGCACTGGCGCTAGGCCTCTGGGAGGGACCCCCCCCGCCATGCCGCCCTCTCCAACATCCCCAGGAGCCAACCCCCGCAGCCAGGTTAGCCACTGGAGGTCACCTGCGCCAGCTCCAGGCCTCCGGGAGAGACCCCGCCCGCCATGCCGCCCTATCCGCCATCCCTGGGAGCTAACCCCCGCAGCCAGGTTCTTCTGGGAACCCGCTCACCCTGCCCACGCCCAGGTTAGCTGCTGGAGGTCACCCGTGCCAGCGCCACAAGCGCCACTGGTGCAAATTACTAAACTAAAAAGTACATATCTACTTTCGACCTGGAAAACACTCCCATCAACCTGCCGACCAACACAAGATCCATGGTTTCTCAATATGTAGAACAGGTTAGAAAGCAAAACACAGTAAGGAGAAAAACTTTAAACATGCAAGTAAGCCCCACAGGAAATAATGAATCGCCAACAAAGAAAGGACAATCTCCAGAAAACATCAAAGAAATAATTTGCATCTCAGATAAAAATTCCTCTATCAACATATTAAATGCACTCCAACAGTTAAGAGAAGAATTAGAATAAAAGGACAACAGTATGATAGAAGCATTTAATGCACTAAGGGAGGAAGTAGAAACATAAAAAAGAAAGCATCAATATGTATAACCTAATCAATGAACTAAAGCATGAAAATGAATCCCTAAAATTGAAATTGAAAGAGACTCAAGATTTAAAGGTTTCAATAGATGAGCTCAAAAATGCACAGAAAAGCCATGGCAGTAGAATAGATGAAATAGAGGGACCAATCAGCACACTTGAGGATACAGAAACAGAGAGGACAAAGAAAGAAAAAGAGAGAGAGAAACAAAGTCGGAGGACTGAAGACAAGCTCAGAGATATGTCAGATTCCTTAAAGAAAAGAAACATAAGAGTAATAGGAATCCCAGAAGGAGAGGAGAGAGTTATGGGAACTGAAAGGCTGTTCAAAATAATAATAAAGGAGAACTTCCCAAATCTGAAGAAAGAAATAAAAAGACATACGGGAAGCCAAAAGGACACCAAACTACTTTAGTAAAAGAAAACCCACAGCAAGACGCATCATCATAAAACTTCCTAGAACCCAAGATAAGGAAAAAATAATGAGAATAGTTAGAGAAAAGAAACAGATAACCTACAAAGGAAAATCCGTTAAACTGACCTCAGATTTTTCTGAAGAGACACTCCAGTCAAGGAGAGAATGGAGTCACATCTACAAAAAACTCCAGGAAAAAATGTGCCAGCCAAGAATACTCTACCCTGCAAATCTATCCTTCTTCTACGAAGGAAAAATTAGAACCTTCTCCGACAGGCAAAGTCTCCAGAAATTTGCTACCACTAAACCCCACTCCAAGAAATTTTGCAGGAGGCCTCAAGCTCAAAATCATGAGAAGATCAAATACAAGAAACAAAAACACAAAATAAACCCCAAATGACCACCAGGAAACAGAATCGCAAATATCAATAATCACCCGAAACATCAATGGTCTAAACTCAGCAATCAAAAGACGAAGAGTTGCAGACTGGATCAGAAAACAGAAGCCAACATTCTGCTGCCTCCAAGAAACACATCTGATCACTAAGGATAAGCATAGACTGAAGGTTCAGGGCTGGAAAACTATACTACAAGCAAACGGCCCCCACAAGAAAGCTGGAGTTGCCATTCTTGTATCAGACAGAGCAGACTTCAAATTAACAAAAGTGACAAAAGATAAAGACGGCCACTACATAATGGTTAAAGGGTCAATCCACCAAAAAGACATAGCAGTAATCAACATATATGCACCTAATGAGAGAGCACCAAAATTCATAAAACAACAACTAGTAGAACTAAAATCAAATATTGATGAGAATATATACGTGGTAGGAGATTTTAACACACCACTCTCAGCAAAAGACAGATCAACAAAACAGCAACTACACAAAGAAACAAAAGCTTTAAAGGAAGAGCTAGCCCAAATGGACTTAATAGATATATACAGGACACTACACACCCAAGGAAAAGAGCACACTTTTTGTTTTTCAAATGCACATGGTTCTTTCTCTAAAATCGATCATATACTTGGCCACAAGACAAACCTGAACAAGTACACAAAGATTAAAATAATACCAACCTTTTTCTCTGATCATAAAGGCATCAAATTAGAAATCAGCAATGAAAAGAAAATAAGGAGAGTAAACACTACATGGAGACTGAACAACAGGCCTCTGGAATATCACTGGGTAAAAGAGGAAATCAAAGAAGAAATTAAAACCTACATGGAAGCAAACGACAATAACAACACAACGTTCCAAAATGTGTGGGACGCAGTAAAAGCAGTACTACGAGTAAACTTCATAGCAATACAGGCCCAAACAAAAAGAATGGAAACAGCCCAAAGAAATACTCTAATCTCCCAACTTGAGGACTTAGAAAAAGAGCAACAGAAAAATCCAAAACCTAGCAGAAGACAAGAAATAACAAAAATATAAGCGGAGATTAATGAAATAGAAACCAAAAAGACCATCGAGAAGATAAACAAAACCAAAAGCTGGTTCTTTGAAAAAATAAATAAAATTGACAAACCCCGGGCAAGGCTTACAAAGAAATGAAGAAAGAAAACTTAAACAGGATCATAAACCAAAAGGGAGATATTACAACAGACCCAGCAGAAATCCAAAAGATAATTGGAGACTACTACGAACATCTATATGCAAACAAATACAGCAACCTGGAAGAGATGGACAAATTCCTGGAACAATACAGTCATCCAAAATTGAACAAAGAAGAAATAGAAAACTTAAACAGGTCAATCACAAGAAGTGAAATTGAGGCAGTCATCAAAACTCTCCCTGAAAACTAGCCCAGGTCCTGATGGTTTTACAAATGAGTTCTACCAAACATTCAAAGAGGAACTAACACCAGTACTATTAAAACTCTTTTAAAAAATTGAGAAAGAAGGAAAGCTACCAAATACCTTCTGTGAAGCCAACATTACAGTAATTCCAAAACAAATAAAGATAGTGCAAAGAAAGAAAACTACAGACCAATCTCCCTAATGAACACAGATGCAAATATTCTAAACAAAATCCTGGCAAACCGAATCCAACATTGCATAAAAAGGATCATCCATCATGACCAAGTGGGATTCATTCCAGGGGCACAGGGATGGTTCAACATTCGAAAATCAATCAACATAATCCACCACATCAACAAAGAGAAGAACAAAAACCATATGATCGAATCAATAGATGTGGAAAAAGCATTCGATAAATTTCAGCATCCTTTCATGATGAAAGCCCTGGAAAAAATTGGTATAAAAGGAACATACCTAGACATAATAAAAGCCATATATGACAGACCCACAGCAAATATGATCCTCAAAAGGGAAAAACTGAAACCATTCCAGCCGGGCACGGTGGTTCGTGCCTGTAAGCTTCAGCCTATGAAGCGGCCCGGGCTAGGGATCGCAGTTCAAGTCCCGCCTGGTGCCCTTAGTGAGACCTAGTTCCAAAAAAATAGCTAGGCGTGGTGGTGCGCACCTGTAATTCCAGCTACCTGGGAAGCTGAGGCTGAGGATTGCTTGAGTCCGTGGTACCCCTGGCAAAATGAGCCTGCAGTTCCACAGGCAAAAATTGTGAGACCCAGTCTCAAAAAAAAAAAACAAAAAAACACAACTGAAACCATTCCAATTAATGTCCAGAAGCAGCAAGGATGCCGACTCTCTTCACTCCTTTTCAACATACTTCTGGAAGTCCTAGTTAGGGCAATAAGACAAGAGAAAGACATAAAAGGAATCCGAATAGGGAACGAAGAAATAAAGTTATCATTATACGCGGATGATATGATTCTCTATGTAGAGAACCCAGAAAAATCAGAAAAACTGATTGAAATAATAAACTGATTTGGTAAGGTAA
>PVHY01006298.1:26185-75637 GCA_004024945.1 Uropsilus gracilis
AACAGCATTCATATATGCAAAGAATCAATCAGAAGAAGAAGAAATTAGAAAAAACACCCCATTTACCATTGCACCAAAGAAAATCAAATACTTGGGAATTAACCTAACAAAAGACGTAAAAGACCTATACAAAGAAAACTATAAAACATTCTTAAAAGAAATAGAAGATGATGTAAAAAAATGGAAAGACATTCCCTGTTCATGGATTGGAAAAATCAACATTATCAAAATGGCTATACTACCAAAGGCCATCTACAGATTCAATGCAATTCCAATAAAGATCCCAATGACATATTTTAAAGAGGTAGAACAAAAATTACTGAAGTTCATATGGAACAACAAAAGACCCTGAATAGCTAAAACCCTTTTGACAAACAGAAGAGAGAACGGAGGTATTACTATTCCAGACTTCAAACTGTACTACACAGCCATAATACTTAAAACAGCATTGTACTGGTACAAAAACAGACAAACAGACCAATGGATCAGAATTGAATATCCAGAAATAAAACCACATATACACATATACAGTCAATTAATCTTTGACAAAGGGGCAAAAAACATACCCTGGAACAAGGATAGCCTCTTCAGTAAATGGTGCTGGGAAAACTGGATCAAAACTTGTAAAAAAATGGACCAGGATAACACCCTCATACCCTGTACAAAAATTAACTCAAAATGAATAAAGGACCTGGAAGTGAGACCTGCAACCATAAAATACATAGAAGAAAACCTGGGCAAAACCCCTCATGAATTTCACCTCAGAAATCCATTTGGGGAAACAACTATGGCTGGCAAAAAAATGAAGGAAAACATAAACAGGTGGGACTATATAAAACTAAAAAGTTTCTGTTCAGCAAAAGAGACAATAAACAAAACAAAAAGAAACCCAACAGACTCACAGAAAATTTTTGCCCTCCAGACAAGTGACAAGGGTCTGATAACAAAGATCCACAAAGAGCTCAACAAAAACAAAGCAAAAAACCCAATCAAAAAATGGGGAGAAGAACTAAAAAGACACTTCACCAAAGAGGAGATACTGATGGCTAATAGACATATGAAAAAATGCTCCAATTCACTAATAATCAGGGAAATGCAAATTAAAACCTCACTGAGATACCATCTTACACCAGTAAGAATGGCCCACATAAATAAAACAGACAACAACAAATGTTGGCATGGATGTGGAGAAAAAGGAACTCTCTTACACTGCTGGTAGGAGTGCAAACTGGTCCAGCCACTATGGAAGACTGTGTGGAGGACCCTCAAACAATTGAAAGTGGACTTAACATTCAACCCAGTAATCCCACTATTAGGAATCTACCCAGAGGACATGAAGACATTAATTCAAAAGGACACATGTACGCGCATGTTCACTGCTGCCCTGTTTACAGTTGCAAAGAATTGGAAACAAACCAAATGCCCCCAAACAGATGATTGGCTAAAAAAAATGTGGTACATATATGCGATGGAATACTACGCATCCATCAAGGAGGACAAACACATGTCATTTGCAGCAACCTGCATGGAACTAGAAAGACTCATATTAGCAGAAATAAGTCAAAAAGAAAAAGAGAAGTACAGGTTGGTCTCACTTATATGATGGATATAGGGAAAAACAAACAAATAAGAAAAAATGAAAACAATGGGACTGAACCATGGAGCGAGAGAGGAGGAGGGGGAAGAAGGTGGGGGAGGTGAAAAGCACAAAAGATCAGCATAGTCAACAAATGATAGTGAAGTGGGAAAGCCCTGAGGCGCGCGCGCGCACGCGCACACACACACACACACACACACACACACACACACTTACCAGATATCGGAAGAGAACAACGGGCCAAACAACCAACAACTGAACATCAACTTAACCAACCAACAAATTGCAGAAAAATGGAAGATGGAGTGACTGGAGGTGGCATACAGAGGGGGGATATGGAGGGAGGAGGAGGTATCAATTAATGCACAATTGTGACAAATCAATAAAATGAATTAAAAATAAATAAATACAGAAAAAAGAGAAAAAGAAAAAAGAACATTAAAAAGACCACACACTGTGACATGTGCTTGTAAGCGGTTCGAGTCCTGCCTGGGGCAGCAGAGTGATACCTAGTCCCAAAAAATAGCTGGGTGTGGTGGCATGCACCTATAATCCTAGCTACCTGAGAAGCTGAAGCTGTGCATTGCTTGAATCCATGGTACCACAGGCAACGTGAGCCTGCGGTTCCACAGGCAAAAATAGTGAGACCTAGTTCTCAAAAAAAAACAAAAAAAAAACCACAACACATTAAAAATAAGATGTACCAACTGTGAGTTCTTTGTTTCTTTTTTTCCCCCCACATAACATTGTTAAAATTGAGGTTACATTGGTTTACGACATATATATGATTTAGTGTCGGGAATAGCTGTCCCACCTTTCCAAATATATCTTACTACACCACACCCACCACCAAAGCAGCCGTGGTCCTCCACCACATACATTGAACCCTCTCACTCTTCTTTCCCACCATCACTTTGCCCCTAGACTAACCTCAATTCGAAGGTTATGTTTCTAGGGTTCTTTTGGTTTAGTTTGGTCTGTTCCTTTGTTTTGTTTCTCTATATTTCACATAGCCTAATCACCTCCAGTTCCCTCCTTGTTGCAAATGGCAGCATCTCATCTCTTTTTTATAGCTGAGTAATGTTCTCTTGTATATATGTACCACATCTTCCTAACCCCCTCATCTGTTGGATGTTGTAAATAGTGCTGTAGTAAACATAGGAGTGCACATATCCCATTAAATTAGTGTTTTCACATTCTTTCAGTAAATACCATGTAGTAGAATTTCTGGATGATATGATACCATGCAGTTTTCCATAGGGGCTAGATTGGTCTATACCCCCCCTCCCCCAGCAGTGTTCTAAGAGTCCTAAAGGTTTGTCTTAGACAACACTGTAAGGAAACTTATCAAAACATCTTCAAGTATTGGAATTATGTAATTACTCTGCTATCTATATTTCTGTTTTTTCTAGTGCTCATGTGCCTGTTTTATAATATCACCAAAAAAATCTGTTTAAGCATCATTTTAAAGGTGTTCCATATGTTATGCTCTCTAATGCTTTCTTTTTTCACCACTTAATTTTTTTTTTGAACCATGTAAAATTACCATTGATTTTCTTTTAATGCTTGATTTCTGGTACTGTTTTAACTCTCAGATAATGAGTTGCATAATCTTAGGTCAGGCCTAAGATTGAATTCTACGTGTAATGCTCATCTGTTATTTCTTCTTTTGAATACCTGATGTTACAACATCCAGTCCAGGACAGAAGATAAAATAGAACGATTCAAGAAAGCAGTTGAATACTATTCAGTCACAACCAAACTCTCTCCGCTACCAGTGGGTCCATCCTCCTTTCTAGGTAAGCCTTCCATCTAATCCCAAGCTGCTCTGTCCATAGAGAACATTTAGTTAGCCCCTCAGGAACTCCTAGGCCACAATGAGATCACTTTTTGTATTCAAACATCTATACAGTCTTACAAGTTACCCATGTTCAATAACCAGTCTTACTTTAATTTCCAAATACTAAGAAAGTTGAAATGATATAGGACCTTGATTTCTTGAATATATAGATGGGGTACAATGCCATTTCCTTAGCTTAGGCTTATATATATGTAAAATTTTACTTTCTGGTATATGTAAAATATCCGTGACTTTGGGGTCAGGCCATCTAATACTTACTAGCTGTGTGGTGTTGGCAAATCACATTTGTATGAAATGAAGCTTTTGATACCCACTTTACTGCATTATTATCAGATGAAGTAATTTATATAAGCTTCCTGACATGGTGTATAGTAGCTATTCAATAAAGTGTAACTTAATTTTTTAGGCAATAAGGGTTAGCAGAATATAGCATGGTAAAATTACCAGCATTTACTAACATATTGTCCTTTTTCTTTGCTTCAGGCTTTCAGAATAATCGACTTGGAAATCATCCCCTTCCACAAAATCAAATGGGCTCTGTTGCTGTTGGAAGGCCAATGGTAGCTATCTTATAAAAGAACCATTTTTTAGTATTAAACTCAGGTTGCTTCCAATTTTTGAAATATGAGTTAAAGAGTTAGGGTGATCCAGTGTAATCAAAATGTCAGGATTGTATGTAACTGTTACAATCTCAACCTAAGGTTGACTAGCTATGTAAAGAAAACATTCAAATCAGTAACCAGTAGGGCATTATGAAGGTAAATTAGCTAATTTCAGAAAAACATTCAAGGAAACATGAATTGGTCCATTGGTCTGCCTCTGGAAGATTCTGTCTATACATCACTATGAAAATTACTTCTTACTATTCTCAGTAGGTTTTTTATATCTCAACACCCCCTGCAACTGCTATCCTCCATGTGTTAACAAGTATGAGTGAACCATTTGAAGCCTAATAAAATGTTAAATATCTTCTCTGTCTCTTTTATCCTTTAGTTTTCTCACCATGTGCCCCAGAAAATGAAATATCCACCACCATTCCCAATGGGACTCAACTCTTCTATTCTCTTCTCCCAAGTTTTGGGGGAATCACATGCTTTTTCTGAGGATCCCATGCTACAGGACAGCCCCTTTGTCAATTGGGCTGTCTCTTATGACTCCTCTGCATCCCAGTTTGCTAATTATCTGACTTCCAAATCCTCCCCTCCTTTGGAACCAGACTCTTCCCACTCCTCTTCTTCTGATGGTGATGAGCCAAATGGAGCCAGCTCTGAGTAAGTATCAGTATACATACCTAAAGAAACGGACTACAGAAAGCATCTGTATTCTTCTATGGGTAACTTGGGTAGAGAATGTTGGGAAGTAATATGGTCCTGGTTGTTCTTGTGGCTCTTTGTTCTTAAGTAGGAAAACTCTATACTTGGTCGTTTTATGCTCATTTTGACCTTGAATAGATGGTAATTTTCAGATACCCAGGTTACTGAGGTTAAAAGCATAGCAGCTGGTTAAAGAAGCTCTAGTATGGGTATGCTATATATCATGGCTATGATTTCTCTATGTGTAGATTGACTGTAAAAATAAAAATGAAAATGAAAGTTGACGTTTAGAAATAATTGTATTGCTTAAATTAAAATAGTGGGATTTTATAGTAGCTCATTGTTCTTAGGTTATTTCTCCAGGCATATTCTTGGGAAAGGGAATTGCTTGGAAGTTTCAACTGTGATTGTTTTCTTAGAACATAGGCAGACTATAAACATGATCTCTTGCAAGGCTGAAAGTATTAAGAATGATTCCCATGAATTTTGTTCACTTTTACTTGTATCAGACAAAAGGAACTAGGAGGGCAGTGATGGCACCAAGAGGAAAGGTATCAAGTTCAAATCTAATCCAGTATTCTAACTTCTAGAGGATTTGTAAGATTCCTTAGAATCAGCATAGATACCTTGAATAGGAATACCTTTTTCTCTTCCTTTCTTTCTTCTACACTGTGTTTATAAATTTTTCAGTCCCCTCACAGCAACACTTCAGCAACAGCCTGGATGGGAAGATCCTAACGGTCATAGAGGATCCTGGGCACATCCAATTGATGCTGGAGTTTCAGATGTCAGCCTGGGTGATAGTGAGCCCCATATTCCATCTCTGCTGTCTATGTCTACAAGAAACCACATGGACATCACCATTCCACCCTTACCTCCAGTAGCACCAGAAGTTTTGCGAGTTGCTGAACACAGACACCGAAGGGGTCTTATGTACCCCTATATCTACCATGTCCTCACTAAGGTAAGAGAGCATATTAGTACCTACCTCTCAACTGTTAACATTATACTTCAAATTTTTAGAACTCTAAGTTACTAGAGAAATTCTTATTATTGGTACCCAATGGGAGATTAAAGGAGACCAAATGTACTGGGGATTGTAGAAGTGTAATTGTAAGATTTAGAAGAAAAATAGTAAACCAAGTTGGTAGACTCTGGTCTAGGAAAGGACAGTGTGTAAAAGAGGATTTATATACTTGTTCTGTAGCTGTTCCTCTACTTCTTCAGAGTTGTTTTTCCTCCTCTAGTCTTATCATATAAATTCATCCCTCTTAAGTGTCTACTAAGATGGACTTCACCATTTAGTCTGCTGTAATTAGTCATACAAGAGACTTTAAAAATGGAATGTAGTTTTTAGGTTGTCTATGGTTAGATCTTTTTTTTAGTCTTAAACTGTCTAAATGCAAGTAGAAAATTTAGCAGCTGGGCTACAGTTAATTTTTTTTAGCATGTGTTCAATTATACTTTGTTTATTCACTGGAATAATATTTTCAATTTCTTATGGAAAACTATTGTTTTCATTTATTTTTGTCATAACACCACATTTTACATTTAACCAATCATTACTATTCTTATGACATCTTCTATACACATTAGGAATCTACATTTCCCCAAGTTTGATACTATAAATTTTCACACATACTTTCATTTTATTTTTAATTATTTTTATTGTTTGCATACACATTTTCTTTACATCATTGTATACCCCAAAGTTCTCCCATCACCATGTTATCCATGAACCATCGTCCTAAGCTCTGGTGCTCATCCCTCCCCTTATTTCACCCTCTTTCTGGCCCCCTCCCTTGCTTTAGTTCTATGGTCAGTTTGTTAGTTTTAATTTTTTCTTAGCCTTTTGTTTGTTTTCCCTGTATGCCACCTATTATAAGTAAGACCCCTGATTTTCATCTGTTTCTTTCTGGCTTATTTCCACTAGCATGATTCCTTCTAACTCGCTCCATATTACCACAAATGACATGAGTTTGTCTTTGACTGCTGAATAATATTCCACTATGACTACTTTTTTATCCATTCATCTGTTTTGGGGCATTTAGGTTGCTTCCATATCCTGGCTATTGTAAATATTGCTGCAATAAACCTAGGACTAGAGGTTTCCTTTTGAATTAGTGTTTTGATGTCCATGGGTAGATTCCCAGAAGTGGAATTGCTGGATCAAATGGTAGTTCCATTTTCAGTAGTTTGAGTATTTTCCACACAGCTTTCCACAGTGGCTGGGCCAATTTGCATTCCCACCAGCAGTGTAAAAATGTTCCTTTTTCTCTACATCCTCACCAGCACTTGTTGTTGCCCATTTTTGTTTTGATATAGGAGTTGGACCTCTTAATACTGATTCTCCTCAGCTCGTATCCAAACCTTTAGGTTACTCATTTTTTTTCTTTTCCTTGGTATGTTTTCTTGTTAGGGTGAAATTAAGATCCCTGTATGTATTGAGGATGAGTGTAACATGGAGCTGCCTCCAGCTGCTCTCCTATTCCGGTCAGCTCGTCAATATGTGTATGGAGTCCTTTTCAGTCTGGCAGAGACACAGCGGAAAATAGAACGCCTGGCCATACGACGGCGAATGCCTGTGGAAGGTAAATATAATAGTTTTGATAGTTCTCTAAAAGCTTAACAAAGAACAAGGATGTCTATGCAAGCACATCCTTTGGACTATGAAACAATCTTTGAAAAAAACTATATAATTCCCCAAAATACATGCTGGTATAGGAAATGTTTTGACTTAAATCCCAGTTTCTTCATTGTTAAGCATTCAGAATAACTACCACTTATGAGAAACATATTGGACTTGAAATGCAAAAGTGTATCTGATAGCTTGTCCTTCATTAGATAATTATTTTGGGACATGGTCATGTAAATAGTGGGAGCCATTGAAGTGTTTTAAGTTGCAGGGTGACATGAATTTGACATGAACAGTCAATCACTGTGTTCATGAAGAACCCTTGAGACTTTTAGAAGGAACCCTTGAGACTTTTGGAGGGATAAAATAGGTACACTTTCCACTATCCTGAAAAGATAAAGTAGACATACTTTTCATTATTCCTGTTACTAAATACATATAAGAACCCATAATATTGTACATGAAACAAACACCAGAACTGTAAAAGGTGAAAAGAAGGCAAACTGACTAAGGCTCTTTGAATCCAAAGAATTGTTGTTTTCCTTTCACCTATTATATCTCAGACTTGATGTGGAACAAGATGGCAGACCAGAAATACCAACAGATACAGGCCATAAAAGCCAGCTATCTCTAACCAAAGGACTCAAAAGTAACACCCAAACAACACAGAAAATTTTTAGATAATAATCACTCTATTTCCAGCCAAATACCACAGAATAATTGCAGTCTACACTGACCAACAAGTCAAATGAAGAACCCAGACTTCTTCCCTTGCCAGATTATAGCACAGTACTCTAGCTGGAGAGGTGTTAAACAAGACTGGGTCAGGAGACGGGAGTTGTACTCTCACTTTGCAGTAGTAATACAACATCTCCCTTCACCTACCATAGGGGTGTCAGAAAAGACCTGGTAAACATCAGGTTTAAATAATAGTCTTTTAAAGTTATACCCAAAATGTCTAGATTTCAGTTGAAAACCCCTCATCATACCAATAACCAAAAAGATTTCAAACTGACCAAGGAAAGAAAAATCAATAGATGCTAGTATTTAGAAGACACAGATGTTTGAATTGCCAGACAAGAATTTCACAGAAGCCATCATAAAAATGCCATAACAATTATCAGCATGTTTGATGTAATTAAAAATAGAAACTTTTACCAAAGAAATAAAAGATTAAAAGAGTAGAAGTGACTAACAAAAAAATGCAGTTACCAAAATGATACATTAAACAGCGGATTGTAGACAATAGAGAATAATAATCATTGATGTTGAAGGCAAAAAAAATGAAATTATGGAATTCAAATAATAGATAAAATAGATGGAAAAAAGAACAGTGACTAGTGGATCAATAAAAAAAGATCTAAGAAATAATGATTGAAATATCCCCAAATTTCACAGAAACATAAGTCCATAGATTTAAAAACTGAATGGAATATAAACTGTATTAAACTCAAGTAAATCCATCCAGGATGCATTATGGTCATACTTTTGAAAGCTAAATACAGAAAATTTATGAAAAGGAGATGAGGAGAAACGCCACTTTACTTATTGGAAAAATAACAAGAATAGCTGCTGATCTCTCATCAGAAGACATGGAGTCGTGTTTTTTCAGATGTTTTCTCAGGACATGGGCAAGATGATGGCAGAGTGAAGATGTAGGCTCCTCATACTCTCAGCTCCAGTGCAGCAGAACAAAGCCAGTAACTCCTGAAGGTCAAACAGAGGGCTGCATAGTGCACTGGGAGCAACAACCACAGGAGAAGGGCCCCAGACCAGTGGTCAGCCACCCTGGGACCTCCTAGTTTCCAGCTATCAGCCATGAAAGGTAGACTGTAAGTCAGCAGATGACAGAGTAAGAGCCATATCAATTCCAGCCTCTAGTCACCAGTTGCAAGATCCTAGCCTTCAGTTACCAAGTGATGGACCCTAGTCCTCAGCAAGAGCCAGATATCCCTGGCATCCATTACTATCTTGGGGTCCAGCCCTCAGCCATGAATAGCAAGAGCCATACTGCTGCTGCAATCCATTACCAGCCCAGAAAACCAGTCTCCAGTCACCAGCTGGGAATCTAGACTCCAAGATCTGGGCTGCTTCTAGCCTCCAGTTGCCAGCTGAGGCAACTACTCTAGCCTCCTACCAGTAGCCAGGAAAGCCCTGCCTTCATCCATCAACAAACTGCATGAGTAAAAGCTGGGCAAATCATGATCTCCAACCACCTGTGAGAAAAGCCAGATCCCCCTGGCCTCCAGTTACCAGCTTCAGGAGCCTTACCCCCAACTACCAGTTCTGTAATTGAAATTCAGGCTGCTCCTAGCCCCCAGTTGCCAGCCTTGAGCTGCCAGTTCCCAGCATCATAAGTTAGAACCAGGCTTCCCTTGACCTCCAGCAACCAGCTGCAGAATCCCAGCTTCCACCTCAGAGAACATTGCCATTTTTGGTCTCCAAACACCAGCTGTGGGAGCCTATCTGCCAGTTAGGAAGCCAATGCAGGGCTAGTTGTGGCTCAGAGCAGCCTCAGAAACAGGTCTGAAACACTTTCCTATAGATAGCAGTGGGATTGATTATCCTTTAGATAGCGAAGAGCAGTACAGAATTCAATGGGTTGTGCACTGAAGAGTTTTACTGCATTGAATTGAGGTGAGTGGAGAAAGAGCTTGGAGGTCATGGTCTAGAGTAGATAGCAATGGTAGCAGGGCTATTGACCCAATCAGGGAATGTGGTGGGGAGGGAACAGAGGTTATATAGCAGGTAAGTACCCTTGAAGGAAGGGAAAACCTTATGAAGTAACTAGGTTGCTTGACATAGGCCTGGTTCCTCATAGACACAGTGGTAGAGCAAGCAGTCTGATCTATACTCCTCCTTGTCATCTCCTAAGAGGGTGCTTACCTTGCCAGATGTACTGAGAGGACAGAGACTGCTGAATCTCTCATCCCAAAGCCTAGAGAGGAGGAATGTGGAAAGTGGTTCAAGCAGGAGTCATCCCTACCCTAAGTTATACATAGTAACATCTTGAACCCTTTGAGCCCCCCCACCCTTCCTGACTCAGTAACTGCAAAATGGATCCCAGCAGATAAGGAAGTCAACAAGGAACAAAATAGAATCAAATACACAGCACCATCTGTGAGAAAAAAAATTAATAATTAAAAATTTAACCCCTTAAGTTAATGATAAAGTTACAAAAACAGTGATAGAGAAACCATTAATAGCAAAATAACAGAAAGATAGCAAATATATACATATTATATATATTACATATAATAAGACATGAAAATGCAAGTCCTCAAGAGAGCTAACATCACAAGATCAGAAGAACTCTCCAAAATTCACACTCAGAAAGATGGAAGACTGAATCTGCCCATCAGATATAGAGTTCAGAATTTACTATATTTTAAAAAGACTACATTTTAAAAATTCAAGGAAAAGGAAGAAAATTCAGACGAACAAGTCAAAAAAGTACTAAAGATTTCAGAAAAGCTAATCAAAGAAATACAACAAAGTTTAGGAAAACAAACTGATGAGCTCAGAAATAAAATCACTGACCATAAGAAAAAAATTGAGCTGGGTGTGGTGGCACGTGCCTATAATCCCAGCTATTTGGTAGATGGAGGCTAGAAATCACTTGAGACCGTAGGTTCAAGACTACCCTGGTCAAAATAGCAAGACCTAGCCTCAAAAAAAAAATAGCCGGCCATGGTGGCACATGCCTGTAATCCCAGCTACCTGGGAGACTGTGGCTAGGGATCACTTGAGTCCATGGGTTCAAGACTACCCTGAGCAACATAGCAAGACCTAGTCACTAAAAAAAAATTAAAGTATTAAATTAGAAAATAAAATTCAGGAAATAAAGAGCACAATACATGTAATCAAAATCTCTAGGGAAAATTAGAAGAGTAGAATAAATCTAAATAAGTGATCTTAAAGGTAGTAATTTATTAAGGACCCAGGTGGAAGAAGAGAGAAATGAGATATAATAGATAAGAAGAGGCAGTTCTATTCCAACACCATTAAGAAAGCCAATATAAAAATAATGGGTCTTCCAAAAGGGGGAAGACAGAAAGCCTATTCAAGTGAGTAATAGAAGACAACTTCTCTCACCAAGGGAAAGAATTATATATGCAAAATCATGAAGCTAAAGAACACCTGGTTACTTATATTTAAATAGACCTACACCAAGAAGTATAGTAGTGAAACCAAGAGTTTAAGTCAAAAGAAAGAATGTTGAAGGCAGTGAAGGCACAAAAGAAGAAAACCTATAAAGGTGGTTTTTTCAGAAGTACAGCTAAATTCTTTGGAGTAATCCTATAGGCAAGGAGAGAATGAGGTGATTATTGAAAATAATTAAAGATATTAACTGCCAGCCAAGAATATTATATAATTCAAGTTTTTCTTCAGATATGCGGGAGAAATAAAGGTCTTCCCAGATAAACAGAATCTGAAGTTTACAAACATCAGACTTAACTTGAAATGTTGAAAGGAGCAATCCTACCTAAGTCAAAGCAAAGAAAAGCCACAAGAAATTAAGTAATAAAGCACACCTGTACTCACATGTTTATTAGCAGCACTATTTACAACAGCTAGGATTTGGAAACAACCTAAATGCTCAAAGACTGATGAATGGATCAAAAAATTGAGGTATATTTACACAATGGAATATTATTCAGCAATTAAAAAAGACAAATATGAGGCATCTGTGGTAATATGGATGGAGGTAGAAGGAATCATGCTAGTGGAAATAAGCCAGGATGAGCCATGCTGCCAAGCCCTGAGACCCCCCCCACCCCACTGGACACACGGGCTGATGGGGGTGGAGGGGGAGGGATTGGCGAAGGCTTGTGGGTGGTAGGGGTCATTCCCTCTGGCCTTCTCCAAATCCAGTCAACCCTCACCAGAAGCAACTAAATCAGTGATTCAATAGCAGTTGCACACAAATAGAGAGGTAAAAAACGAAGCTCCATGGGACACAGGACTATAAGACTGATTATAGAGAGAAACTACCTCAGAAATATAACCATTGTGATCTACAACGATAGAAACGGAATTTCCCATTCAGATATGCCTTCAGCATGATCAAAGGACCCTCCCACTTTAGGGGGTAAGGAAAACCACAAACATGGTCAGTGGCCCCAAGACAAACCAGACCATCCATCTGCCAGGGTCTATCTTTTTTGTTTGTTTGTTGTTGTTGTTGTTGTTGTTGTTGAGACTAGGTCTCGCTATTTTTGCCTGTGGAGCCTCAGGCTCTCATTGCCTGGGGTACCACAGACTCAAGCAATCCCCTGCCTCAGCTTCCCAGGCAGATGGGATTACAGGCGCGCGCCACCATGCCCAGCTATTTTTTTGGAACTAGGTCTCGCTACAGGCCCCAGGTGGAACTCGAACTGCAATCCCTAGCCCTTGCCCCTTCATAGGCTGAAGCTTACAGGCACAAGCCACCGTACCCGGCTTGCCAGGGTCTATCTTGATAAAAAAAATGGGTGCACAAACTTTGGCCTGGTGAAACGCTCCCAATGCCATTAACAAGAACTACAAAACAAAGAAGAAGCAAAATATGACAGTGAGCAGTCAATCAGAAAGAAGGAGGAGGCACTGAAAGAACACAATCGTGTGTGAACTGGTGACCAGCAGCAAAAAAACACTTGGAAAACAGCACAGGCCACTGTGTCCCAGGAAACCACGTCCACACCGGACAAAAGGACTTTGCTACAGCAAAGAAGAGGAAGAATCCAAGGGATTAAAAATTAAGCAATAAGTGGCAGTGAAAGAGATGGGATGGGGGAGGAACCTTCTCTCTCATGCCTGTGGTGATACCTAGGTGGTGATACCTAGGAGAGAGACAGGCTGAGCATTTTACACCATGAAGGACCTGTTACCCTAACCAATTGTAGTATGTTCCACACCAAGCCACACTATCTGTACCAGGACTTGTGTCAAACCTTGATCTCCACACCAGCGTCTGCCCCTAGCATTGAACTTCCCATGCCAGAGTCAACACCAAGCCTGTGTATTCCCTGAGCTTAGGCCTGTGTATCTCACAAAAAGGATAGGAGTGATAAGAGGCAAGGCACTGGAATCTGGGTTCCATGGAGCAGTGAACAGTGTTTGCTTTACAGAGCAAGGGAAGAAGAGGGACTGCAGACTGGTTTAATTCTCCCACCCCACCAGATTGATACTTTCTCTCCCTCTCTTAATGGTCACAAAGTTAAACAAAGGAGATAAACACAGTCCCCCAGTGGAAAAGACAAATAAGGCCACACACATGCCTAAGAGATAAGGAGCATCTAGATATAAGATGGAAAAGCTGACTGAGAAGAATAGAAGCCCAGAAAACTATAAAAAAGATAAAATTTCAGGACCTAGCAGACAAAAATATTTTTAGAATAACAGTTTTTAGAAAAGTCAATGAAATTTTATAAGGACAGGCAAACACAGAAAGGATGATGCAGGACCTTAGGGAGAAGATTCAGAAACAAAAATTCTTCATTAGAGTTTTGAAAATATATATATTAAAAATATGGGTATTGAAAATATATATAAAAAATACAAAACTAAGCTGAGAACAAATATGGGGAGTGTATTAAATACATTCAAGCTAGGTAAAGAGAGAACTTCTTCATAGAAGATACAAATGCCCATTGACACATGGTGTTTTGTTTTTTGTTTTTGTTTTGTTTATTGCTTCTGGTCAACCTGTTTGGCTGAGCATTTACCCACAAAAGGATGAGCAACTTTCGATTTTATTGAGAAACCTTTCTTGACTTCTCTAAGTTCATTAAATTTCTTTCTTACCAAGTGTCTCCTTTGTATTTGTGTGCACAGATGATGCAACCTTTATTTTATTTATATATTTTTTGAAGCTAGGTCTCGCTATTTTTGCCTGTGGAACCGCAGGCTCTTGTTGCCCGGGGTACCATGGACTCAAGCGATCCCCAGCCTCAGCTTCCTAGGTAGCTGGGATTACAGGATTACAGGTGTGCACCACCAGGCCCAGTTATTTTTTGTGACTAAGTCTCGCTGTGTTGCCCTGAGCAGTACTCAAACCGCGATCCCTAGCCCCAGCCACTTCATAGGCTGAAGCTTACAGGCACAAGCCACCGTGCCCAGCTGATGCACCCTTTAGAGTGTGCTAATTTACAAGTTCTAGTACTCCCGCTGGCTGTGGTAACATTACCACTTAATTTTTAGTTGTCATGACACTATCACCATCTATATTATTTAAATAGTAAGGAAAATCTTTTTTTGTGTTAAATAATTTTCTTTTTTTATTGTTTCATTTTTTAAGTTTACTGCATATAGATTTTTTTGTACGTTGTTGTATACCCTTAATGTTCTCCCACCATCCCTGAATCTCTTGTGCTCATTCCTCCCTCAGTTTCACCTTCCCTCCCCCTACCTTGCTTTGTGCTTTAGTTCTACTGGTAGTTTGTTAGTTTTAACTTTCTCTTGTCCTTTTATCTGTCTGTTTTCCCCATATCTCATATATAAGTGAGACCATCCAGTAGTTTTTTTCTTTCTGACAGATTTCTACTAGCATGATTCCTTCTAGCTCCATCCATGCTCCCGCAAATGACGTTACGTTTGTCTTCTTTGATTAGTGAATAATATTCCATTGTATAAATATACCACAAATCTCTGATCCATTTGTCTGTTTGGGGGCATTTGACTTGCTTTCATATCCTGGCTATTGTAAATAATGCTGTAGTAAACATAGGAGTACAGATGTCCTTTTCAATTAGTGTTTTGGTGACAAAATGACCCATTTGGAAGAAGAAAAACAAGATTTACCGAAAATGAAGATACTCTACAAAAAATATCAGACTCCTTTGAACAGGAAAATAACAATGCTGATAATATAAATTAATGAAGACCTTATAAATGGACAAATATAGATGTCCATGGATTGACATAATAAAAGATACCAATTCTCAGAAGAATATGCATGGATGACCCTCTGAACTGACCAAAGCCAATACACTGTTGCATCCTGTGTCCAGCACCAATGACCTGCAACTATTATGACCATGCCCCAGAAAAGTGCTAAAGGAGATAAAGCCAAGATGGAAAATGAGACACAGAGAAGTTCTGCAAAGTTAACTGCTAAACCGGCTCCTCCAAAGCCAGATTCCAAGCCTAAAAGAGCTCCTGCAAACAAAGGGAGAAGCTGCCCAAAGGGAAAAAAGGGGAAAGCTGATGGTAGCAGGTATGGGAATAACCCTGCAGAAAACGGAGATGCCAGGCACAAAAAGCTGAAGGTATTGGAGATGCCAAGTAAAGTGTGTCCATTTTTCCTAACTGTGCACTCTGGCAACTCTACGGTTTGAAAGACTATATTTTATCACATTTCATAAAAATGCTGAATTTTGTTTTACCTTTTTAAGAGCTGTGTTGTTAGCGTACAACACTTGGTTTTTTTCTGAGGAAGGATATATGTCACTAAGAAAAATGTCTCTGAAGCTGGATTGATGTAGGTGGTGGGCACCAGAGGGAAAGCCTTTCACTTCTACTTTTGAGAAAAGTTCCCAGGAGGAGGGATTCTTTGATGTTGACACACATTAGCCACCTTGTTGAAAACCCAAATTTTTATTTTTATGTCCTCTTCTTCCTCTCTGTCTTCAACATAGACTTGACTCCCTTAAATCTAAAGAAACATGTTGAGACCCAATTCCAAGAAAGGTGGTTATTAGTATGTGAGGCAATCTGAACTTTTCAGTTTCACCATTAAGATGGTATCCCTCAAAAGTACAGAGCTTCCTTTCATAGTCTGTGGATCTTCAGAATGATAAATCCGCCATTTTCATTTCATTACCTGAAAGTTGGGGGGCAGCTTTTGAAAAGTTGTTAAACACCATGCCTAATGTGAAATATCAACCTTCACTCTAAACTTTCCCTATTTAGAGCATCAAACAAAGACTTTGTTGAGTCATATAGTGGCTTTCTGATTTTGGTAGTCCATTGAAGAGGGAATTTGAAAGTTGTTTTATACTGTTAATGATGGCCTATATCTTGCTGTTTAATACCATGATTGTTTATAAAAAGTGTCTTTTTTTTTTGAGACTAGGTTTTGCTATTTTTGCCTGTGGAACCTTAGGCTCACGTGCCTGTGAGCTTCAGCCTATGAAGCGGCCGGGCCTAGGGATCGCGGTTTGAGTCCCGCCTGGGGCCCGTAGTGAGACCTAGTTCCAAAAAACTAGTTGGGCATGGTGGTGCATGCCTGTAATCCCAGCTACCTGGGAAGCTGAGGCTGGAGATTGCTTGAGTCTGTGGCCCCCCGGGCAACGAGAGCCTGCAGTTCCACTGGCAAAAATAGCCAGACCTAGTCTCAAAAAAAAAAAAAGAGTATACTGGATCACTACTATCTTTGCCATGCCTCATGAATCTGTAATTATTGAAAATAAGATATGTTTGCATTGAAGCGCATTCTTGTGTAGAGCGTGGGTGTGTGGAGGACTGGACAGGATGATTGCAGAGAAATCAGTCTGGAGACTCTTGTCAGGTAATAGATGAGGAGACCAGAACCTCTATGGTATTTGTTGTGATGTTATAGGACACAGATAGATACAAGGGATAAAAAGATAATCTAATCTGCATAACTAATAGCCAGATGTGTATGAGGTGAAGGAAAGGGACAACTCACAGGTTTCTAGCTTCCCATAATACTGAATGTCTGAGGTAAAAGACAAGAGCTTGAGTTGAGGTACACTAGAAATAGAACCCATGTTTTCCTTGTTTGATACATCTTCATAAATCTAAAAGATGTTGCTATTTTGAAGTTTTGGTAATTTCCTTTGTTGTTTAGCCCAGTACATTTGCTTAAGAAATGAGCTCCGAAGTAATTGTATGACATTGTGTCATTTCTTCATCTGCAAAATGAGCATTATGCTTTGTGATAATATAATCATATTTCTTTCAGGACTATTATAAGGAGTAAATAAAATTTACATTTATATGTGAAATACTTAAAACATATCAAGTATCCAATAAATGTGTACCACTCTTGCTGTTACTTACTATCACTAACAATAAAAATTATAGCAACAACATGCAAAAAATGATGTAATGTGATGGATCCTATTAATGTTGCCAGCTGCAGAAATACCCATAGATTTTCTAAGCCTGTTTTTCTTTAATTTCTATTTTCCAGTTCCTTCAGTGATCCTTAAAGAATGGTCTGCATATAAAGGGAAGTCGCCCCAAACACCTGAGCTGGTTTCTGCGCTGACATTTCGGGAATGGACTTGTCCAAACCTCAAGAAGCTCTGGCTTGGCAAAGCAGTTGAAGACAAGAACAGAAGGATGCGGGCCTTCCTGGCCTGTATGAAATCAGACACACCCAGTATGCTCAATCCAGCTAATGTCCCTACACATTTGCTGCTCATGTGCTGTGTACTTAGGTAAGTAATGTGGTTGGGAGGTGGCAAGTTCATTTGTCTCTTAGTTGTTTGACATTCCTTAAGCAAATGTTTTTATGGTGTTTGTGAGTGAGAAGATTTATGTTTTATATTTGGCTTAAAGTGCAGAAACATTGAAACATTGAAATTGTTTGAATGGTCTCCTAGTTTATGATCCTGTATCATCAATCCATGTGTGATCCTTCTTTTATATCTTTTTTTGTACCCTTCAGTCTTTATTCCTGATCCAGTTCCCTTCTCTCTAACCAGAGGTATCAACTTTTGGGTATTATGTATCTTTCCAAACCATATTCCATATATTTATTTAGGCATATCAGTGAACAACCTATCATGTTTGTATGTGTCAATTAAAAAATTTAGTTAGTTTAATTAACTAGTTTTAACATGAAAGATATTGTGCTATATATAGCTCATTCTATTTCTTACCTTTTTCACTCAGTTACTTTTTTTTTTTTTTTTTGATATTATGTCTCACTGTTTTGGCCCGTGGAACGTAGGCTCACATTGCCCGGGGTACTACAGACTCAAGCAATCCTCAGTCTCAGCTTACCATGTAGCTGGGATTACAGGTGTGCACTACCATTCCCAGCTAATTTTTGGGACTAGGTTTCGTTATGTTGTCCCAAGCGAGACTCAAACAGCGATCCCTAGCCCCAGCCGCTTCATAGGCTGAAGCTCACAGGCACGCGCCACCATGCCCAGCTGTCACTCAGTTACTTTTGAGATTTATTCATGTTTATTCATTCTTTTGTGACATGATTTTATTTATTGATTGATAAATATTTCTTTTCACTTCTTGGGTATTACAAGTAGTGCTGCAGGGAATATGTTCATAGATGTCTCTGTGTTCCTGTGTAAGTTTATCTGAAGTTTATACTCAGGAGTAGAATTCCTGGGTCATGTAAAATATGCATACAGGTTTACCACCAACTAGTGCCAGATTGCTCTACATTATAGCTTTAGTGATTTATAGTCCTGTAAACAATATATCAAGGTCTCTATTTTGTCGAGAATAATATATAATTCGTTGATTTTTGCTGATCGAGTAGGTTTCAAGTATCTTTTATCTTAATTTGTGTTTGACTATAGATGTGATTGATACTATATTTTATATTTTATTTTATAGCCACTTGTTTCCTCATTTTATGAAGTACCTATTTACCTTGCAAGTTTTATTTTACATTACCTTTTCTTGCCTAATATAGAAGTATCTTGTCAGGTGTGTATGGTGTGTATCAAATGTCTCTTCCAGTCAGTCAAAATGTTTTAAAGTTTTATGTATAACATCCTTTGTTAAACAAAAGTATATTATTATATTTTTAAAGTATATTTTATATTATATAAAGTATATTGTAATATACTTTAAAATAATAAAAGTAGATTATTATAATAACTTTATACATACAGAAAAGTTGAAAGAAAATTATGGTGAATGACCATATAACTACCTCTTAAATTCTATAATTAATATTTTACTACATTTTCTTTATTCTATATAACCACGTCTCCATTTCTAGTCATCCATTTATCCATTGTTTTTGATGTATTCCCAAATTTATGCTTCAAAAATCAAAGCTTGGCACGATGGTGTGTGCCTGTAAGCAACAGCCCATGGAGTTGTGGCTGGGTCTGGGGATCGTGGCTTGAGTCCCGTCCAGGGCAACACAGCAATACCTAGTCCCAAAAAAATAGCTGGGTGTGGTGGCATGTGTCTGTAATCCTCGCTACCTGGGAAGCTGAGGCTGGGGTTTGCTTGAGTCCGTGGTACCACAGGCAATGTGAGCCTGCAGTTCCACGAGCAAAGATAGCAAGACCTAGTCTCAAAGAAAAAAAAAATTATCAGTTTCAGTTTTGTCAAACCCATTGAAATTTACTTCTTTGGTATGTGCTTTCTGGATATTTTTAAATAAATTCTTCTCTACATCTGGGTTATGACTTTTGCCCTATATTTTCTTATAGTTTTATGTCAGGTCATTAATACTTTGTGTATTTATTATTATGTATACTCACTCTAAGAAAGAATCTAGTTTTATTCTCTCTACATAACTCTACAAATGGAGATTTTCCAGCTACATTTTTAAAATGCTCTCTTCTTTCTGCACTGATTTGTATGTACCAATTCCTATATATACATGAGTCCATTCCTGGATTCTATTTCATTCCATTGATCATTTGATCCTTTACCAGTTTCACTTTTTAAGGGCTGTGATTTGTCTTAATATTAAGCATGACAAGCCTCTCATCTTTGCTTTTCTTGTTTCAGACTTGTAGTAGCTATGCATGAATCATTTCAACCTTTATTTTTAAACTTAAAATTCTTATTTTGTAATTTTCATACAATATTGGTCACATTTGTATGATTGTTGTTCCCCTTAGGTTTGGCCCTCCCTTCTGTATTGTACCTCTTATCTCCCACCCTACTCCCATTTTCCCCCTTCCCTGCTCCGGTTTCTCTAACTCCTCTCCTGCTAGTCATTGGTCCATGTTTACCCACTAGTCTTTTCTTTTTCTGGAACTATATCCTTTTTTCTTGGGTGCGGACTTGCACTCCTAGACAACAACAGACCAGGCTGCTTGGATCTCCAGGAGTAACTGAGGCAGATAGTCAGGCCAAGCACATCAGGAACTTGTTGTAGGGCAAATACGTGGTGTGCTTCTCCAAGATCCTTTCTGGTGTCAGTCACATGTTGCTGGTTCTGTGCTGTACAGTTCTGATATCTTGGTTTGGGAATCTAACTCCCAGCGACTGGTGGTAGAAGTGTTTGGTGCTGGAGACAGACTTCTCTAGCTGGTTGGTACATCTCCTCTCCTCTGTTGTGTTAGCAGTTCTGCCATGGGACCACAGCCATATCATTGTGGCTTCCTTCTCCCATTGATTGGTAAAGGAGGGAGCCTCATTCATGTTGCACATAACGGTGGGCCAGGGGTTTGGTTCCCTAGTCCAGAGACGATGCAGGTAGAAATCTGTGACAGGTCACCTCAATCGCTGGTTTCACCTTTTTTGTCTTGGTGGTTCCCGACACGCTGCTTGTTCTACCAAGGTGAAGAGTGTATTCAGGGCCATTATAACTTCCTTTTTTCTCCATTATATCTGCAGCTGGAGAGACTGTATTTTCTTATTCCTAGGTACAGATGTGATGAGGTTGGAGTACTGCAGAGGGGGAACCCGGCAGAGGTGCCTGGCCCCCACCCCCTGCCCATATGGAGGCAGAGGCTGGTTTCCCCAGCCTGAGATCCCTGAACCTGAGACCCTGAGATATCAGTGGCATATGACTCACCCTTGACCTCCACCCTCACCAGCAGCCTAAGATGTGGCGGAGGTATGCTGGAGCTCTTCTCCAAGGGCCTGTGCCATTCAAAAGGACCTCAACTCCCACTTCCAACCTGACTTGTCTCACTGGGCTGCAGTAGTAAAATCTACAGTATCCCACCTTCAAAAAATATATGTATAGAACAACTGTGCAGAAAATCAACAAGGAAATAAGACATTTTCTTACATATATTAAATTCCAAAGATTCTACAATAAAAGCTGTTAGAAGAAATGAGTCCAGAAATCTGTAGCTACTTTGGGTGTTGAGGTCTATCCCCTTGTGTTCTATACCAACAGAGGGCCTATTAAGTTCAGTGTGTGGGGTACACCTGGTCAAGGAGAAGTTCATTGGACTGAGAGGGGGCTATTATTATATCCAACCCCAGTGGGCTATTACAAATGTGTGACATAACATCAAGAGTTACTTACAGGAATGTGCCTAACTAGCATAGAGATCCGGTAAGAGTATGAGAAAACATCCCTGTTTTGTTGTGTGGCAACAAAGTGGATATTAAGAAAAGTTTAGGCAAAATCTATTGTATGGAAAGAATCTTCAGTATATGATATTTCTGTCAAAAATAACTACAACTTTGGAACTACCAAAAGTAACGACAACTTTGCAAAACCTTTCCTCCACAAAGATAAATCAAGGAACTACAAATCAAAAAAATAATATTAGCTGTGCATGTTAGCGCACGCCTATAATGCCAGCTACCTGGGAGGCTGAGGTTAGGGATCACTTGAGTCCACAGTTTCGAGAAAACCCTGGACAACATAGCGAGATCTAGTCTCAAAAAAAAAAAAAAAGCCAAAAAACAATATTAATAGATAATATAGTCCTCAAGAAAAAAAAAAAGCATTAAGAAGGACAAAAGCTGGTCACGGTGGCTCCTGCCTGTAAGCTTCAGCCTGTGAAGTGGCTGGGGGCTAGGGATTGCGGTTCGAGTCCCACTCTGGGCAACACAGCGAGACCTAATCCCCAAAAATAGCTGGGCGCAGTGTTTTGCGCCTGTGATCCCAGCTATTTGGGAAGCTGAGGCTGGGGATTGCTTGAGTGCGTGGTACCCTGGGCAATGTGAGCCTGCAGTTCCATGGGCAAAAATAGCGAGACCTAATCTCAAAAAAAAAAAAAAAAGATAAAAGAAGTTATTATATATTCCATAATATAGCATGAAAAGGTAGCTAAGAATAAATATATAATGAGGAAAGGATGGTCTCTTCAATAAATAGTATTTGAAAATGGACTTCTATCTTATACCATACACAAAACTTACTAAGACTTGAAACAATGAAATGCCAAGAAGAAAGCATAGACAGCAAGCTTCTTTTTTTTAATAATATATTTTTTTATTGAATAAGTTTTATTTACATGTGCCTTTTGGGTGGTCCTCCCTTCTTCCCCCACACCCCCCCCCCAGTCTCTCCATCTCTTCTTTTTTTTTTTTGAGACTAGGTCTCGTTATTTTTGCCCGTGAAACGACAGGCTCACGTTGCCCAGGATACCAAGGACTCAAGCAGTCCCCAGCCTCAGCGTCCCAGATAGCTGGAATTACAGGCGCGCGCTACCATGCCCAGCTATTTTTTGGGACTAGGTCTCACTACGTGCCTCTGGAAGGACTCAAACCGCAATCCCTGGCCCCTGCAGCGGCTTCCTAGGCTGCTGCTTGCAGGCATGCGCCACCATGCTCGGCTCTCCATCTCTTCTTTCACTGCCATTTATTGTTTCATTTTTACTCCCTTGGGTTCTTCCTCATCTTTCCTGTAGCAATATCCTTTTGTCTGGTGTGGACGTGGTTTCCTGGGACACAGCGGCCTGTGCTTTCTTTTTCGAGTATCTTTTTGCTGCTGGCCACCAGTTCACATGATTGTGTACTTTCAGTGCCGCCTCCTCCTCCTTTCTGGTCAGCTGCTCTGACCATCTTCTGTTGTATTTGGCAGTAAGCTTCTTGACAGCAGTCTTTTTTTTTATATTGAAGTATTTTTTGAGGTAAGGTTGGTTTGTAGTACTTTATATAATTTAGAGTTATAGTTTCACACCACCAAAGCACCAGTAATCTTCCATCATAGACCATTGGCCCCTTTCCTACCCTCCTTCTCTGGTAGCTTTATTTCTGGTAGCTTTATTTCTTCACTTATTAGTGAAGTTATTCAGTATTCATTTCTCTTTCTGACTTAATTCATATGGCATAATCCCATTCCCATCTATGTTATTGAAAATGGTAAGATTTCATCATTTTGTGTAGTTGACCAGTATTCAACTTTGTGTATGCATTTTCTTTATACACTCATCTGTTGTTGGTGCTGAATCTGTATTTTAATTTGAGTAGTTGGTCATTTTAGCAGTAGTTATCTTTACGACCATGAGCAAGGATTATCTTTCCATTTCTTTATGTCTTCTATTTCTTTTAACATTGCCTTTTAGTTTTCATTGTACAAGACTTTCACCTCCATTCTTAAGTTATAACTGGATATTCTTTTTATTGCAATGTTAAATCAAATTTTTTCGAGTTCATTGCTTGCATATATATATGCAACAGATTTTGGTGTATTGATTTTTTTGCCAATCACTTAACTGTACTGATTTATTATTTCTAATAGTTTTTTCTTTATCAAATCTTTCTTTAGAGTTTTCCATATGTTATGTTATCTGCCAATAATGATACTTTTTAATTCTTTTCCCATTTGGATTCCTTTTTTATCTTTTTCTTGTCTAGTTACTCTAGCTAGAACTTATAATACTATGTTGGATAGTAGTGGTGAAAGTGGACATCCTTGTCTTGCACCAGATGTTCAAGGAAAATGTTTTTCCCTCTTGAATAGTGTTAGCTTTGGGGTTGGCATATATGGTCCTTATTATGTTGAAGTGTTTTTGTTTTTGGAGACTAGGTCTCGCTATGTTGTCCAGGGTACCACAGACTCAAGTGATCGCCAGTCTCAGCCTCCCAGGTAGGTGGGATTACAGGTGCCCACCATGGTGTCTGGCTGCTGAAGTATGTTTCTTCTAACCCCATTTTATTGAAAGTTTTTATCATAAATGGGTATTGGAATCTTGTCAAAATTCTTTGCTTCCATCAGTGTTCATATGATTTTTTATCTTTCCTTTTGTTGATATAGTGAATTATATTGATTAATATTCATAGGTTGAACCTTGTATCCTTGAATAAATTCCACATGGTCATGATATATGATTCTTTTAATGTATTATTTATTTAGTTTGCTAAGATTATGCTGAGGAATTTTGCATCTATGTTTATCAGGGAAATTGGTTTGTAGTTTTCATTTTTGTGTGCTGTTCTTATTTGATTTTGGTATTAGAGTAATTTCCTAGTAAACTGTATTTGGAAGCATTCCATCTTCAATTTTTTGGAAGTGTTTGAGAAAGGTAGATATTAGCTTGTTTTTGAATGTTTGGTTAAACTCACTAGTGAAACTTTCTTTCACTTTGCTTTTGATTTTTGTGTTTTTTTTTTGGGGGGGGTGGGGTGGGGTTTATTTACTGTTTTAATTTCTTTGTTTGTAATTGACCTGTTCAGGTTTTCTATTTCTTCCTGATTCAGTCATAGAAGGTTACATTCTTAAAAAAAAGTTGTCCAATTCTACAATTTATTGCCATAAAGATGTTCATAGTAATTTCTTATTATCCTCAGCATTTCTAAGATGTCTATTGTAACTTCATTTTTGATTCTGTTTATTAGAATTGTATCTTTTTTCTTAATTTAGCTAGAAGTGTGTATAGTTTGTCTCCTCTTTACAAAGAAACAACTCTATGATTTCACCGATCTTTTATGTCATCTTTTTCCCTGCTAATTTTTATTATCCCCTTCCTTATAATGAATTTTTATTTCATTTGTTCTTTTTTTGTTTGTTTGTTTCTGGCTCCTTAAGGTGTAAGGTTGGATTACTTGAAATCTCTCTTGTTTCTTGACCTAAGCCTGAATTGTTATATATGGCCTGCTTAGTACAGCTTGAACTGCACCCCATATAGTTCTTATAGCTCATTCACATTAATCTTGATAATGAGTTTTTGGATTTGACCCCAAACACAAAAGCTAAAAGAACAAAAATAAAGTGTGACTACATTAAATAAAAACCTTCTGTACAGCAAAGGAAACCATCCAAAAAATGGAAAATTAACCTCCTGAATGGGGGAAAACACTTAAAAATCATATATGTGATAAGGAGGTATATTCATAATACAGGGAACTTATACATCTCACTAGCAAAAAGCAAACATTTTGATCAAAAAATTGGTAGAGAATCTAAATAGACTTTTTCAGAAGAAGGCATACAAATTGTCAGCAGTTGCATGTAAAGGTGCTCACCGCATCAGGGAAATGGAAATGGAAACCACAGTGAGATATCATCACCATACAACTATTTGAATGACTATTATAAAAAAAACAAACTAGAAACAAGTGTTGATGAGGATGTGTAGCAAAAGGAAAGGGAACCCTGTGCACTGTTGAGGGAATGTTAAATTAGTCAGCTACTATGGAAACAATTTGGAAGTTCCTCAATATATTAAAAATAGAAGTAGTATATAATCCAGCAATTCCATTTCTGGGTATTTATCTGAAGAAAACTAAAACACTATTGAAAAGATACTATGTAACCCATGTTTATTTCTTCATGGAAACAACTTTAGTGTCCATTAATGTTTGAATGGATAAAGAAGATATGATAGGTATACATATTGTACACACACATAGATACATATATACACAATAGAATATTACCCAGTCACAAAATAAAAGGAATCTTTGCCTTTTGTGACAATATGGATGGACTTTAAGTACATTATACTAAGTGAAATAAATTAGACAAGAAAAATACTGTATGCTCTTATGTGTGGATTCTTTGAAATCAGAACAATTCATGAATACAGAGACGTGATTAGTTGTTATCAGAGGTGGGTTTTAGAACTTAGGTGAAATAGGAAAAAGATACTAAAATGTGTAAACTCTCAGCTATAAAATAGATAACTCATGGGGAAGTAATGTACTACATTAAAATCATAGTTAATAATAAGCTAGTGTATATTTGAAAGTTGTTAAGAGAATAGTTTTTTCATCACAAGGGAAAAAATTATAACTGGTCATGGATATAACTAGATATACTGTGATCATTTTTCAATATCTATAAATATTAAATCATTATGTGTTGTACCTATTGCTAATAAAATATTTGAATTATGTATAAATTTAAAAAGCATGTCTCAAGTAGATTATGAAGTATGGATGAATTTGTCTGTTGAGAATAAGTGGACAGGTAAGAGAGTATTTTGAGTAAAGGGAAGTTTCGTGTGACTCAGGAGTATCCCTCCCTGTTAAGCACAATAATTTAGAATTTAGATCCTAAAGAAGCAATAACAGGGCTTATTGACATGTCTTTCAATTCTAGAAACTTACTGGATAGTTTGAACCTGAAAAAAAAGAGTGACAGTACAGGGCTACTTGTACTGTTGTGATCACTTCAGGTAAGGAACAGCAAGTTAGAGATTTAGAGGCAGGCTTTCTGGTTGCAGAGCACAGGCTCTTTCTAGTGTACCATACTACCTCCTAGTAATAGTAACTGGGCAAGAGTCCCCAGGAATCCATCCCATATACCACTCAGAATACACCATTCCTTGCTTTCTTTTTTTTTTAACTATTATTTATTTTGTTCATTAGATCACAACCTCTAAGTGGTTTTTGGGATACCTCCCCCTCTCTCCTCCCTCTGGTGCCCCTTCCATTCTCTCAAACCCCACTCTTTGTTGTTTACTAGTTGTGCTAAGTCCGTTAGTCTCTTTCTTTCCTATGGTAGTGTCCTTTCACTAGGTGAAGCACTGTGTTGTTGGAACCAGGCGAGCCTTGTTGGTAGGTTTTCAGTCTTAAGTTTGCGTTGAGCGGCCAGTCTGTATTCATTTATGATCTGTCCATGTTTTCTTGCTGCAGGCCGTCTTCTCCAATCCCATCTCTGCTACTTTGCTGCTTTGCCTTATGGCTCTGATGTCATATTTAGGGGGTCTCGCTCCCCGCCAGTATTGGTGAAGAAGTTTCTCTGTGAATACAGGCGTCTGTGAATGGCCTTTGTGATCATGTCCTCTGCCTCAGTTTGTAGTTTTGATGTGGGGCCAATTACCCCATCTTTGGTCTTCCTCTCCTTTCCCATTGTGGGGGAGGGGGCATTGCTCTCCTAGAAGGCATCTCCAAAATGATGTCCCGGGTCTTCCAGGCCTGGTGAGCGCATGGGTGCGCATCGTGACATTGTGTCTCTATAGTTGTTTCTCTTGTCCCACATGCACTGCTTCTCTTGGTTGTCCATCTGCTGTGTCCAGCTCAGTCTTGTGGGCTGGATTTTTGCATGATCCCTCACCCGTTCTATGAGGGGTTTGTGTTGCACATGTTTTTGCTAGCCATCTAAGATTCTAGGAAACTGTCTTTATCTTTACCCCCTTCCTATGAAACCCATGACAAAATTCTCTGAATTTACTTCCTTAATAGCTCTTGTCTTTTTTCCTCTGACCCCGTCCAGCTCTCAACCACTGCCCTTGTTTAGACCACTTTGCAACAGATTCCTGCAGTTACCTCCCAAATGTTATGTATGTCTCTTGTCTCTTACTCTCAATACTAGTCATTAGTAGATAAATCATTATCAGTCTCCAGTTGATAATTCTAAAATGTTTTCCTATACAGTAAGTTCTCAATTAACTCGATCAATAGGTTCTTGGAAACTGTAACTTGGAGTGACCATGTAATGAAAGAGTCCTTGGATAACGTCATCTTATTCAACAATGGCCAGGATTCCTTTTTCTTCATCATTGTTATAATGAAACAACAATGAATAACATGGCAGCATATGTCAAGAATCTGCTGTATTTTCAGAATAAGTTTCAAATTCCTTAATGACTATTTTTGAGCACTGTCATGATGTAACCTACATTCTGATCTTGTCTCCTATCTCTGTAAGCATGCTTAGTTTCAGCAATATGGAATCTGGTATATCATGTTGAAATCCCATGCCTCACATGCACTGTTACCACATTCTTCAATGTACTGTTCCTTATCTTTAGTCTCACTGATTCTATAGGTCCCTTGAATTTTCTCTCCTGTTAACATTTTCTTCAGGATAGCTTCCTTTATTCTTCTAGTTGTAACTTCTTTTGTGCTCTTGTAGCACCCTGTGCATTCTCTTATTTTGGTCCTTGTTATTGTTTTGTTGTTGTTGTTGTTTTGTTTTTTTGTTTTTTTTTTTGAGACTAGGTCTTGCTATTTTTGTCCATGGAACTGCAGGCTCTTATTGCCTGGGGTACCACAGACTCAAGCAATCCCCAGCCTCAGCTTCCCAGGTAGCTGGGATTACAGGCGTGCGCCACCACACCCGGCTATTTTTTGGGGACTAGGTCTCACTACGGGCCCCAGGCGGGACTCGAACCGTGATCCCTAGCCCCGGCCGCTTCATAGGCTGAAGCTTGCAGGCATAGCCACCGTGCCCAGCATGCCCTTGCTATTGTTAATATACATGCCTGTCTCCTCTGCCACCCAGAGGAGACTTACTTTTATTCCATTGGAATTGCCAAAATCTTGCCTAGAGTTTAATTCTAGGCAATGATATGTTCTTAGCTTAATCATTGTTAGTGAAATTAATAAACATGGTTTAATGATGATGCTTTCATTTTCTAGGTACATGATTCAGTGGCCAGGTGGCCGCATCCTGCATCGCCATGAGCTAGACACTTTCCTGGCACAGGCAGTATCTACCCAGCTTTATGAACCAGATCAGCTTCAAGAACTCAAGGTGATTTGTTTTACCTTCATTTTAATTCTTTAATGAATCCATAGCTTTACTTTAAGACTTTTTCACAGGTGGAGAGAAGAGTAAATTCTGCAGATAAATGTTTGGTTTATTTTAGCCAAATATTTATGTCTATTAATAAAACAGGTACCTGCAACACTGCTCCTGTACTGATGGGTGAGAATGGATAGAAAAGATGGATATTGTGCAAGACAAATAAATCATGGCCCACCGACCACAGTAAGGTTTCTGGCTCTTGCAAGATAAACTACAGGGCACTTATCCTGGTATCCCCTGTTTGTATCTGAGTAAATGTCCACCTTTTCCCCTTTTAATAATACTTATTGTGTATTAGAAGGAAGTCTGTAATCACTTTAGTTTCCTTACTTGTGGGGTTATATGTATATTGATAAAATTAATTTATGCAACACAGAAGACTTTCTCATATTTTTCCTATGGAGTATTAATAAATATCAACTATTCATGTACCTTTTCCCAACTTGATTAGCCATGGTCTTTTGAGGCTCTAGACTTAGCTAGAAGGTCAAATCCAATGTGACATGCAAAATCTTAGTTTTTAATTTTGATCAACTAAGAGAAAGACAAAATAATCAAGACAAAGAGTGGGTCGTTTCTTTTTATAAATAAATATAGTCGTGTTCCATCCTAAGTAGTTTCTAACTCCAAATCACATATAAAATGTAAGCCTAGAAACACTTCCCCTTTTCCTATTAAAGCCATCTAACTCCTCAACTTGATAACCACTGTGAACATTTTGATGTTTTTCCAGTCTTTCTTCACACATTTTTACATAATTAAATACATAATTATATGTTGCATTTTTTTTTACTTAAAAAAGCACATAATTTCATCTTAAAATTTTTTACTAAATAACATTTTATCAGGCCGGGCACGGTGGTTCGTGCCTGTAAGCTTCAGCCTATGAAGTGGCCGGGGCTAGGGATCGCGGTTCGAGTCCCACCTGGGGCCCGTTGCAAGACCTAGTTCCAAAAAACTAGCTGGGCGTGGTGGCGTGCACCTGTAATCCCAGCTACCTGGGAAGCTGAGGCTGGGGGTTGCTTGAGTCTGTGGTACCCCGGGCAACGCGAGCCTGCGGTTCCACGGGCAAAAATAGCGAGACCTAGTCTCAAAATAAAATAAGTAAATAAATAACATTTTATCAAATATATGTATCATTTTATTATTTATAACATTGGCCATTTAATTTGCAATTTCCCCTATTATATGTAATATTGTAATTAACATATTTATGCATAGAGCTTTATTTATAGCTTTCCTTCCTCAGAATAAATTCTTAAGAGCAGAATTTCTGAGTCAACAAGTGTGAACATTTTCATGATTCTTAATACATATTGTTTAATTGTAATGTACATTACTCATCAACCTTTCATGAGTGTGACCACTTATTTCACTGCATCCTCATTTGCATTAGTTCTTTAGTTTTTATTTTTTTCTAATTTGACAGACAAAAAAATAGTGTCCCAAGTTGGTATCTTTTTAAAGTTTTGTAGCTCATGTCTTTTTTTAAATAATGAGTATCTTTCATATCATCTCAGGAAAAGACTTTCAACAGAAGATGCTTGTGCACAAAAATGTCTATTTTTAAAAGACATCATGATCAGATTTAACTATAATTATCAGCACTACTGAAATATGATTGAATGTAATTAATAACAGTAATTTCTTAATAGTAGTTTCTCCTCTGTGGTGGTTTCAGATTGAGAAACTGGATGCCCGTGGGATCCAACTTGCTGCCCTTTTCATGAGTGGGGTCGATACAGCTCTGTTTGTTAATGATGCCTGTGGCCAGCCAGTCCCGTGGGAGCACTGCTGTCCCTGGATTTACTTCGATGGCAAACTGTTCCAGAGCAAGCTAATTAAAGCAGGCCGAGAGCGAGTATCCCTGATTGAGCTCTGTGATGGCCAGGTACTAACATATTGGACAGCTGCTAAGGGCCAGCTCTGATCTACTGTGGGGATGAATTGACAGGGAGGGCAAAGGATCATTGACATTGGGGAGAGAGGTAGCAAAATTGAGAAAGTGTCTGACCTTAACCTAACTTGGTCAATGATAGTTTCATGACCTGGAATGTGAGATGAATATATTACAAAAGCATATTTTAGCAAGTTAGTTTTGTGACTTCAGGTTTTTATATTCCTTTCTTACTATGAGACTGTCCTTCCCATAGAACAGTAAGGTATACCCTATGCCTTTCCTCCAATTTTAGAGTTTCATTTCCCTTATTTACAAAAACTGTAAGTTGCCAGGCATGGTGGCACACACTTGTAGTCCAAGCTCTGGGAGGCAAGAGGCCTGGGATTGCTTGAGTTCACAGGTTTGAAACTACCCTGGGCAACATAGCAAGACCTGGTCTCTAAAAAGCTGATGGGTGCAGTGGAGGCACCTGTAATCCCACCTACCTGGGAGAATGAGGCTGGGGATCACCTGAGTCCGTGGGATTGGGACTACCCCGGACAACATAGCAAGACCTAGTCTCAAAAAAAAAAAAGAAAGAAAGAAAGTTACTTTTGCAAGTGGCTGTCATTTTTATAAAGGAATTAGGAAAATAGAAGAAAATAGGAAAGTATGACCAAGAAAAAGCCAGGAGTTTTGTTGGGTTTTTGTTGTTTTTGTTTTTTCAAACCCTGGTAAAGATGAGGGAAAGAAAGCAAGAAACCCTTACTCTGTTCATTGGGGGGAACTTTGGCAAACTATCTGGGCCTTTTCAGAACAAATTTGCTAGCCTCTGGACATTATCCTGGATAGAGTTTAGGGTTTTTGATCCTGGGTTTTAGGGAAAAGGTTAAAGGCATTTTTTTTTCCTTTCTTTTACCTAATTCTGTTACCTCCCCCTTAAAAGATGATCTAAGCTGTTGTGGGCCATGTGTGGTTGTGTGAGTGGGTACTTTGGTGTCAGACAGGCTCCTGAGGGTTACCTCAAACCATTTAACTCTAGACCTTGGGGAGACCTTACTGGGATTAGATTTGTAAGACCACACCTAGATTGTCTAATACTATACCTGAAACACAGGAAAGGTTTAAAAAATGGCAGCTGCTATTATTATTTTGTTCCTTATTTGAAGGCTGACTTGGCAACCAAAGTGGAAAAGATGAGACAGAGTATCCTTGAAGGAGTCAACATAAACCCTCCACCACCTTCTGCTCTACTTTCATCACCCACTTTTGTGCCTCCTATGGTGCCTTCCCTGTACCCTGTTTCACTTTATTCCAGAGCCATGGGCTCATTACCACCTCCCCCTCAAGGAAGGAGCCGGGGTTTTGCAGGTCAGTACCCAAAAATGAAATATTTGTCATCTCCAGCATATTTCATAGTAACTCATGCAGTAAATATTGTCTGTTACAGAATCAGCAGTATCACATATATCTTATTTCATTTACTTTCTTTGGTGTGTTGTAATAGTTTGAAGGGCAGCTTATTAGATAGAGGCATGTAGTTTGGGGAAAATGGTCCACTGACTTCCAAGACCACTCTCCATAGAGATGGTAGTCAGTCGTTCAAAATGTGACTCTCACCATCCAGACTCCTGAAATAATTGCTATGAAAACCAGGGACCACTTAATTCCTTTGACAAATATAACCTTATGAACTGGATCTTCATGGTTGCTGATTAGCTTACTCATTCCCCACAATAAGACGTATATAGAAGCTTTTAGGAAAAGCAATGGGAGATAAAAGTAAATGAATGGTGTTGGCAAATGACAGTAGCCTGATAAACCCATTCTCATTCTAGGGAAAAACTTGACACATTTAAAAATACAGAAAGAAATAAGTTATAGTCTACATCCTTGGGGGAATTTGGTGAACATACAACATACATATTTGCATTTGCATGTATGTAAACTATGGTGACACCTGACTTGTGCCTTAAAGGTAAATAAACAGTAATGCTTAGGTAGCTCAGAAACTGGTCCTGATCATTCAAATGACCTGATAAAACAGGATATTTTAACATGAAATACCAAGATTTTGTGATCAGGTTAGAGTGTCATTGCTATGGCTAAAGGTGTTTATTGTCTATTGCTCATCACTTTAATAAAGGTGGAAGTTGAAGTTTGCCTTTCAGTGTCACAAAACTCAATATGAATTTTTTAAAATTTAATGTTTTAATTGATTGCACAAGGTGGTGGTTCTCTCACCACCTTATCACCAGTGAACTGTCTTGATCTCTTCTGCCACTCAGTATGGATCTGTAGCCCAAGGCTGTACTTAGATGAGCAGTGTGAAGGCAAGTTCAGTCAGGTAATGATCCAGTCTAATAAACCAGTTAGCCGTTCATTCCCTACCTTGAAGTTGACTTTACAGATAGCTTATCTCATTGCCTGTTGGTTTCATTGTGTCTCAGAAAACAGCCTTAACACCCCTGCTCCCAGTGATACCTTCTAGTTACCAATAGTTTATGAAGAGACTCCAGCCTCTTGAAAGTCACAATCAGGTTCCCCAATGCAGTCTTTCTTGTCCTCTTAGTAGATGTTAACACTGTAGTTTTTTAGACTACTACTTTCATATAAATGAAGGACTCTTTACCAGCAACGTCCTTAATTAATGATTCATATTTGATTTTTTTCCATTAACTAAAATTAGAGGTTTACTAGAACTCTGTATTCTGTGAAGGCTTATTTTTGTGTCAAATCACAAACACATACACAACACAGGGTTATAATATCCTATTCCAGCAAGATGTCTAATCTTGAATTGGTGATAGTTTTCAACTGTTGCTATTCTTACCTTTTAAATCTAGTTTAATTTCATTAGTTTAATTTCATTAACTCTAATTAGTTTAATTTCATTATTAGTTTAACTTCATTATTTTGAGTTTAGTTTGATCTATTCTCCAGTATGTAGCAATACATATTTGGGTAAAATGTAGTTTTGGCCTCTAATTTTCCAAATAACTGGATTTTGATACATAGGTTCTCTTAACAAATATTGAATGCCTAGTATGTACCAAGCTCTGTAGCTGGTTAATAAACCATCCACACCTCACCTGTTAAAGTAAATGTGTACAAATCCTCACCCACCTCTACCTACATTTTCTTCTACATTGACCCTTTGTTGTTATCACATAGTCTTTTTATCATACTTAGAGAAATGGAAATAAACCAACTAGGTAGAATATAGGATCTTCTGTTCCACCTGTTATTGTACCTTGCACTTGTCAGTCATTACTGCCATTCTTCCTCTCTTTCTAGGTTTCCACCCAATCCCACCACAAGGAGGAAAGCTGGAAATTGCTGGGATGGTTGTAGGCCAGTGGGCTGGCAACAGATCCTCCAGGGGGCGAGGATCCTTTGGCATGCAAGTGGTTTCTGTTGGTGGGCCAGGAAAGGGGTATGTACTTGAATAGTTTGATATGAGCTAGTGTCAATCAAGGTGCCCTTGGGAAAATCCAACTATTAAGGTAAGAGGCATTAACTAACTTTCCAGGTTTAAAGCCAGTTTTCAGCAAACATATATTAAATGCCCTGCCTCAATTTGAAAGTTTTTGCCCTAGAGGAAGACATGGGATACAAAGCAATTCAGTATGCTATAGAAATGCTATAGAGCCAGGCATGGTGGCTCGTGCCTGTTAGCTTCAGCCTATGAAGCGGCTGGGGCTAGGGATCACGGTTTGAGTCCTGCTTGGGGCAACACCGCGAGACCTAGTCCCAAAAAATAGCTGGGCGCAGTGGCGCGCGCCTGTAATCCCAGCTACCTGGGAAGCTGAGGCTGGGGATTGCTAGAGTCCATGTTACCCCGGGCAATGTGGTACCCTGGGCAATGCGAGTCCATTGGCAAATAGCGAGACCTAGTCTCCAAAAAAAAAAAAAAGAAATGCTATAGAATAAGATAGAAGCTTATAGTTGTAATATAGAGGAGGGCCACCTAACTTAAGAAGGTCAAACTTCCTAGAGGAGGTGAACAGTTAGTGAAAAATGGGGGTAAAGTCTTTATATGTTCCTCATCATCACTTTCCCCCCCACTTTCTAAGGCATGGAAAAGAACTGACTGGTAGAGGATCAAAAGGACATAAGAAAGGAAATAAACAAGTAAGCACTCTTTTGAGATTACCTTGCTTCTGTTTGATACCTCTTGTCTTTTCAGCTAAATTTCAAGATATCAGATTAACTGGAAACCTGAGCAACTTAGGGAAGTTTTCAGTTTCTCCCAGCATTTGATTTCATTCCCCTGCTCTCTAATTGTCTGTTAAAGGTTAGCCTGCCCAGGTTGCTCCCATAGGGCTACTGAGTATTATTTTTTTCCCTGAGGCCGCATGTCCTTAAGACCTAACGTAGTACTACATGAAGCTATAAAGAGGCCAAAGTGAAGTTAACAATGAGATTTCCAGCCTTCACTTCTGGGGAGCTACCAGAGAGGCTTAACAAAATTAGATTTTTGCTCTACCTTAATATGGGGATTGGGAGAAGTTATTGCCATTCTGTTTATTTATTTTTTGGAGGCTAGGTCTCACTATGTTGCCTGGGGGCAGTCCTGATCCTGTGAACTCAAGAGATCCCCAGCCTCAGCCTCCCAGGTAGCTGGGATTACAGGCGCCCGCCATTGCACCTGGCTGCTTTTTTGAGACCAGGTCTTGCTATGTTGCCCGGGGTAGTCTCAAACCTGTGAACCCAAGCGATCCCAAGCCTCTTGCCTCCCAGTGCTTGCACTACAGATGTATACCACCAAACCCAGCTTATTCTTCTTATTCTTAATGGCTCAGATGAGTCTTAAACTTTCTTCTAATCTTTACCTTGGATTATATCACAGTTCTCCTGGTCACAGCTATATCTCCAGATATGACAGCCTGTTGTAGTTATCCAATAGTTTTTTTTTAGTTGTCCAATAGTTTATATTAAATTTGACTACTGGGTTCCTCATAATACAACAACTACCATTTTTTGAGTGCCCACTTTCTACCAAGCCTCCACTAGACATTTTATTTGATGTCTCTAATCCTTACAAAGGTCCTGACTAACCACACTATTGTCAGTTCTCAATCCCAGATCAGCTCTCCTGCATATATGTTAGCCTCCATTATCTAATGTTTTATCAAAGAATACAGATTTACTTTAGTGCTATTTTGAGCTAAAAATGGAACTAGAATAGGTCACTCATATCCCACCCCCACCTGACCCCCCAGTGTTTTGTAATATACTCCAAAGGCAAAGAGCAATGACTTTGGGTTTTTCCAAAATTTCTCAGCTGTCTCCAGAAGCTTCTCAGTGAGGTAAAGGAGATTATACCGAGAAGGAAGACTGATTACTCAGATAGGTTTCTACAAGGTAATATACCGCCAGTGAGTTCATCATGACTCAGGGTCTGATCATTAAGTAGACTGAGAAACCTGATCTATTTGATAAGAGTGAATCCATCTCATAGTGATTGTCTCAAATTAACCAAGACAATAGAAGTGGCTATGAGGGAGCTGGGAGATGAGAAGGGAGGAAGGGAAAGATAAAGTACTGATTTATGGTGAGAAGAAATAATTATCATAATATGTTGTACATTTTCCCTACTTATATTTATAAATACATATGATGTATTTGTTATTTCCCATTTTAAACAGTAGGAAACTGAAACTATGATAGATGAGGAAACTGGGAGAGAACAAGGAATGGTAGGTGATCTTGTGGTTCTCTTAGTTAAGATTGCTGGGGGCATTGATACCTACCCTAGATAAGTAATCTGACCAAGCAAATTCTCATGCTGACTTGATTTTTCGTTAAACCCTCTTCCCAGTTATCCTTTTATTGTTTAGGCACCTAATTATCTCTTGTTTCCTCAAAGCTAGAGATAATTGTTCCATCTCATTAAACCTGATTATATTATTGTCTAATCTTGAGATTATTCCTGGGTCACTGTAGTTTTCTCTGTTCCTAATTTCTTAAATTATTTATTTATAATGTTTTTATTTCTTTGTTGACTCAGGTAGCTAATTCTATCCATTGTGTGGATTTTTACTAGTTTCATCTACTTACGCAATGCTTCACAGTAACCCCCATGTAGTACTGGCTTAAGATCCACATATTCTAGCTTTTAATTGGGCTCTGCCACTTACTAGTGCTGTAGACTTGAAAGGTTAACCTCTCTGTGCCCTAGTTTCCTATAAAATGGAGAAATTGGTATCTACCTTGTAGAGTTATTATGGGTATTAGATGAGATACTACATATAAAGTTTTTAACACAAAGTCTTGGAACATGACACATGCAAAATAAAAATTAGTTATTATTTGTGATTGACCACAATTTCAACAGGTATTAGATCTGCGTTATGCCTTATATCTTAGTAGAAAAAAAACCAAGTCTTTGGAGTCAGACTTGAATGCAAGTCTAGGCATGCCAATGACCTTGAACAAGTCATTTTACCTTTTGAAGCCTCATTTGTGTTATCTGTAAAACAAACAACACAGTACCTAATAACATTCTTTGAGGGTCTATGCTGTGTCACAAGGTAATGCAATTCATGATAGTCACATTGTTAGAAATAAAATAGGGAGTTTTTTAATTATGAAAGGGTATATGGAATATTGCACATAGACTTTATAGTTTTTTTCATTTAAATGTCCACTGTTATCATTGAACACTATCACATGGCAGTTAAGAGAATAGATTGTAGAAGCTAACCACCCTAGAGTGGAATCCTGGCTCTATCACTTTCTGAGTCCTTGAGCTAGTGTTTCTGAGCCTCAGCTTACTCATCAGTAAACAGGGCATCATAAAATGTCTATCCCCTTAGCGTCCATATTAGTATAAGAAAAGTACATTGTATGAGCTGGGTGCAATGGTGCACATCTGTAATCTCAGCATTGGGAGGCTGAGGGCAGGGATTGCTTGAGTCCATCAGTTCGAGACTACCCCGGGCAACATAGTGAGACCTAGTCTCTAAAAAAATAGCTGGGTGTGGTGGTACATGCCTAATAATCCCAGCTATCTGGGAGGCTGAGGCAAGGGATCACTTGAGTTCGTGGATTCAGACTGACCCAGGCAACATAGTGAGACGTAGTCTCTTAAAAAAAAAAAGTACATTGCAGAATTTTGCAAATGTTAGCTGTATCTTAATATGTTATTGATACTGCTTTTGGATTTCTGCCAGATCCATCTGTCATCATAAGTTCTCAAGATAGTATCAGAATGTAGTAGGGGTTAACATGCTTTGGGGTTTCTGTTGATTTTAAAGGCCAGAAGCTGCTACCACAGGCTAGTTTATGAATATAATTGGGGAGGTGAGCCAATTGGTATTACCATTTCCACTGAGTATCTTGGTTTTTGATAGGGCACAGATGGAGTTTCTAAATCCCTGGAGCCTCATCAAGGCCGGTCCTGCTCACAGGTAAATGAAAACAATAGCACACTGATCAAAGAACAGAAGAGTGATCATCATCTTCCAGCTCCATCACAGTGTGCCTTATCCAGAGACAACAACATGTGTAATAATGGTAATCACTACTTCCCAATGAAGAGTGGGGAGAAGAACCGCTTACAAGAACAAAAGATAGGAACAGTGGCACAGCAGAAAGAGGAATGACGAGTGGAAGATCGCTTCACCAGATCAGGAAGAAGGGAAAACCTATACTTTTCTGATTCTAGGCCTAAGTTAGATGAGGACAACGAGGACAAAAATGCTTACCCAAGATTTATGTGATGGGATGTCCCATTGTTTCTTTCTTTTCTCCTTGCTCGTTTTTTTCTGGGCCTCCAGACTTAGTGGTCTGCTTCTAGGGAAGCTCTGATCAAAGATGAATGGCAATAGGACTAGCTCCTATTCTTAAATTAAATATATATAGCGCCAGTATTCTCCTTTACCTCCCCTGGAAGTCTGCTAAGGCAGCGACTGTCAGAAATCAGATGTCATCGCATGAAGCCCAATAGAAAAGTTCCAGCTTTGGTATATTCTGCGTCTTTTTCATGATACTCATTTGCAAAACCTTTGGGATGGTGGGAACAACTGTCTATAGCTTCTTGACTAGCTTTTTATCCATGAAATAGTGGGGCCTTGATATATAGTTATTACTCATCACCTTTTCACTCTTTCTCCCAACTCACCTACCACAGGGTTTTGTATCACCACTTTTAGCTCTGGCCTGACAATCAGATAGGTAGATGTTTTCAGAGAAGTGAGGTAATGTTGGTTATTTTTATTTTTTATTTTATATAGTTACACACACAAACACATACACACAAACAACTAATGGCCTTTGTACTGGGGGATTCAACTGAGTCAGAAAAGTGCTAGGCAGATTTTCCTGCCTCTAAACTAAAGCATTGTTTGTAAAATAGAAAATGTGGTGCAGTCCACCTACTCCCTCCTGCCCACACTCTGAGTGGGATTCAGTGGGAATCAAAGGATGGGAATAAATGTAATGAGATTGAGTATGAAAGGGTACTCAAAAGACTGTGTGTGTGTGTGTTTGTGAAAGTGTGTATCTACATGCATACCCTTTATATAGAGACAAATCTATTTATATATGTTTTATATAAATATATGTATGTATACATAATACATGCAAACATGCATACATACATGGTGATTTCCCAGAGGATTTACTGAGTTTCCCAGAGAAGCTACCACTGCTATGGAGTGGTAGGTTTCAAAAGACCACACCACACTTGAAAATTCTTACTAAGTCACAGCTCATTACAGATCAGAAGATGGGCTTCTCTAAAGCAGACATAAAATACTTTCCAGAGATTGCCTATTCAGAACAACAGACACTATGTTATCACAGGTTTAATCTTGAACAGAGCCCTAACATCCCATGTGGTGAAAGCAGGAGGTTGGAATGGGGTTGGGAAGAGTTGGGCATTTCTTTATGAAGGAGTAAGCTAGAAAGAATGGGCCTGGTAGGTGATAACTAAGACCTACAGCCAATTTGGAAGAAATTTCATCTGAAATCCAGGATCAAACTGGCATCACAGTAGAATTGATTGCCATAATCCCTAAAGAGAGGACTAGTATTGGAAAGATGATTTGGAGGAAGTGTGAAGAAATCAAGTCTAGATTTTACAAGTCTAGATTTTTTTCATTTAGTCATTGACATTTTGATTACTGAATCTTTTCATTTGCTTTTGCAAGGAAGACTTCAGACACCTTTAAAGGTATTCTGTAAAAGGTTCCTGGTCCCCATTGATGCCTGAATTTCCCAGGACAAAAAGAACTATTCTTTATTACTGTGGATAGTTTTAAATCAACCTTGCATTTCTTGTTTCCCTTCTCAGTAGCCTAAATATGAGGACTGGGAAAATATTTTGCAACCGGTTAGCTTTGTGTCTTCTGAAATTGAGCCTTCCAGTACCTCCTTTTTGGGCTTTGTGATATTCTTGCCCAATGAGTACCATTTCTAAAGGAATACAACTGACTAGATTTCTAGCTGGTTTTTGTCTCCTTTTGAAAAATCCCAGTGCATCTTAACCCATAGCAAGCCCTTGGTGATTTTTTCCTGGACAACCAGAAGACTATTTTCTCAGTGCCCACTCACACTGAGGGTATCATAAGGCACCAAGAAACAGTTTCAAACTGTTTAATCTTATTCTGACCAAGTTTTAGATGAACCATAATTTGCAAGGTACAGGAGCCCTAGAATGCCTCTGCCCTCCCAAGACACTTCTTACATAAACCAAAACAGGATAACGAGAGTGCACACCTCACCAGATAGAACCAGGAACAGAGTGTATAAAAACCTCCTCTTTGGAATCAGCTCCTCTAATTTGGTTCCTCCTCTTCTTATACCTTCCCAACCTTTCACAACACCTTAAAGGTTAGGTCATCTATTCAGTCAGAGGGATATAGCAGTGATAGCTTAGAAATTTCTTTCTGTAGCCAGAGAGGGAGGAATTCTTTGGAGCAGTTAGAATGACCAGAAACACTGATCTGTGTTAAAATGAGAGAGAAGAGAGAGAAAGGAGGGGGGGAGGAGAGAGAGAGAGGAAAGGGGGAGGAGAGAGAGAGGAAAGGGAGAGGAGAGTTCTCCATTTTTCTGACAGGAAATACTTGGAGTTATATGGAATTATATGGAAAGGTGTTTTCTTCAGTTGCTGTTTCTGTGCATCTTAAATCTCTGACATATTAAATGACAGTATTGTTAACTCTTGAAGCATTAAGATTTCTTATTTTGTAAGCATTCACTGTGAGAAGTAAAATTACTGCTCTGACTGGGATGATTCCAGTTTGTCAAAAGGCTTGCTTTACTCACACACACCTTCACTTCTTCCAAGCCTGGTCCAGGGTGAAACCAATGACCTACTTCCAACTTTGATTTTTATTTGGATTTTGGATTTGGAAGCTTTCAAGAAAGAGCCATAAAGGGCCATATTCCTAAGAGTTCATTGATCTGCCAGAATACTCAGTTTAGAAGCCTGAAAAACTAAGGTTCATCACTGGAAAATGATCTTTTTCTTATTGGAGGACAGATTGAGAGATGTGCACCTGATCTTCTTTGTAACTTCAAGAGACTCTCATCCTTCACTTGAGGTTCCATTTCTGACTTATAAAGTGACCTTTCTTGAATAAAGTCATATAGGAATCTCTTGAAATGACCCCTTTCCTTGTTGGGCCACAAGCAAAAGCACCCTGTATGTAGATCCCCAAAGACTGTGGCTCTTGATTTCTGCTGTTATGTCTTGGGGATAGCCTATAACTCCCACTCTCTTTCAGTAGCCAGCCTGATCTAAAACAGGCCTGATGAGCTTTCATTCACTTGCTTCATTTTCATTCTGAGCCAGCAGGTCTTTGGGTAGACTTTAAAACCCAAGAAATGACATTTGCTTTGGCTAGTAAAATTTGATTTTTGTTCCCATCCTGATTTCCTGGCATTATTGACCAAGTCACATTAACTTTTTTTCAGCATTCAGAAAAATAGCTAAACAAGGCATTAAAGAGGGTGGATAAAGTAGGGGAGAGGGTGGGGGGGATGAGTACTTATGTAGTGTAGAAAAATGTGGAAGTTGCTGTTTGGTCATAGTGATCCAGTCCTTTGGAACCTTAGAAGGCTTTTATGGGTATGTCAGCGCTACACTTTCTGCCTCTTATAACCCCATTCCCCCCTCTACACCCCAGTGAAAATACAAGTAGACTACAGTTTGAAGTAGTTAGTATAACTCTACTAAGGTTTAGTCATACTTGTTCACTTCCTGGTGCATATTTCCTAAATATGCTTGGGAGAACTTGGGAGTTATACTTTTTCACTGCTCCAATTGTGTATCACTCTATATTTTTTCTCCCTTCTGTGATTTTGGCATCTTCTTTTTTTGATTCTCCATTTTCTTTTCCCTTGGCTTTATGCAGTAGTCTGCTGGTACAGGTAGAGCTCAGTGTACCTACTCCCCTCTTACTGCTAATTATTTTCAGTATTGCCAGAGGATATTTTGATGTTCTAAGAAGATAACTTCATTTTTTACAAAATCATCTTTTCTAAGTTAAAAGGCAAAATAAAATATCCCTGTGCTATGGCTCCCATTTCAACTTTTGATATTGCCCTTATACTTTTATAGATACTCTTTTTGTCTGTGTTGGTAGTAACTAATGATTAGTGAATTTTCATGTAAAGGAAACAATCCTTTCAGATTTTATTAATCTCATAACCCTGCCAAATCTGATGGTATAATTTTAGTTCTTTCCCAAAAGACATTTCCCCTACACCTTTTATTTTATTCTCTTCTATTTTTAGAGTAACATACTAGATAAAGAAATTTTAACTGCAAGGAATCAGTGGTTTTTAGAGCTCACTGATAAATGATGTTATAGACAAAAGAAAGTCTTTCATTGCTTTTTCCTGTGTTAATATCTGTTCTGTGCTCTTGACAGTGTGTTTAGTGGAAGGATAATCTGTATTTCTCTTTCTCACTCCCAGATTCCAAATTCCCTCTCCTTTTTGGCCCACCTCACTATAACAGCTCCATAGTTTATTAATGTAAGTTTGAATGGATGTTTCCTAAGGGAAATTGCTGGATTTAATGGAAGTGCTTTGGAAAGGAATGATAATGTCTCTGGAGTTCTGTTTCTGATGGAAATTGGTCTGTTGTTCTGTTAATGCTAAAGGAAAGAAACTTGCAGCACTTAATAAAAGTCTATTCTTTTAGTGAAAAAAACAAATAATTTTGGTTGTGTGAAGCTTAATTTCTTTTCTCACTTCTGGGTCCCTTTCTGTAAATGGAGGATATACTTATCTTAATTCAGAAGTGTTGCACAGAGATTTAGGAGCCCATTTGCAGTTGACTCTTAAGGACAAGAGAAGACATAAAGGACAGTAAGAATCATCAAAGGAAAGGTATATTTAGTTTCCTGTCAAACTTTACTTGGATGGTCTTTTTTACCTGGTTGTCTAATTTTAATCAAATCCAATTACATGATGATGTGAAAAGTACAGCAGTTGCTTTATGCCACACTGGAAGAGTTAAGTTTAAGGTTGGGAAATGAACTGAGTTCTCATTGTCAAAACTAGTGCTTTATTGCTTGACAAGTTAAAAATAACTTTCTCATTGTTCAAAATATCTATATCATTTCTCTTCAGCTAGTCAGCAAGCCAGGAGTTTGATGTAAGGACAATAGATAGTGATTCCTGGGAGTGAACCAACATGGTGCCATTCACTGGTAGGAAACTTAGAATTTCCTACTTTACTAAATAGATCTTCTGGAGTCTGACCATGTCAAGTGTTCCAGTGAACTCTGGTGTGCAGTATAAGACATTTGGACTTTAAATTTTAAGAAAATTAGGCCTCATTCCATTGGTCTAGCTTACTGGAAGAACTCACTCTCCATGAAATGTCAGAGATACAAAGAGAGTCTTGGTTTTTATCTCCTAGCAAACACACCCATATTTCCCTATACACAATCAAAAAAACATTTCTATCACTCACATGCAATCTCATCTAGCCTACTTTAAGTTCATGAATCTGTTTGCCTCAGAGTTTTATACTTTGCTCTTTTTCCCTCACATCACATATCCCTTTGACCTTTTTTTTCCCCCTCCTTTTTTTTTTTCTTTTTTTTTTTTTTTGAGACTAGGTCTTGCTATTTTTTCCCGTGGAACCTCTGACTCATGTTGCCAAGGGTACCAGGGACTCAAACAATCCCCAGCCTCAGCTTCCCAGGTAACTCGGATTACAGGTGCATGCCATCACACCCAGCTATTTTTTTGGAACTAGGTCTCACTACGTTGCCCTGAGTGGGATTCAAACTGCGATCCCTGGTCCCCGCCATGGCTTCCTAGGCTGCCACTTACAGGCATATGCCACTGTGCCCGGCCCCCTGTTAACCCCAGAAACCTTACTTTCATTATTACCTGCTAGTTTATAATTCACTTTCATTACTTCATCTGCTTTGATTCCTTACTTTACACGTGTATGTGAAATTTTCCAATATTTGTCCGTTTTACTACCCACAATTCCCTCAAGTTCCTTCTATTTGCTGTGGTAACTTTTCATCTTACTTTATCACTAAATATTATTCTATTGTGTGACTATACCGTGCCCTCTCTCTGATTCACTTATTAGTGGGCTTTTAACTTCCAAATACTACCTCTTATAGATAATACATAAAACATATGGGGTAGTTTTTTTGATTTGATGGTTTCTTGTTCTTTGAATTGATACCCAAAAGTAGATTGCTGAATCATATGGTATATCCATTTTTAGTTTTTTAAGGTAGGTCCAGACTACTTTCCAAAATGATGTATATATTTCCACCAGTAATTTGTTAGGGTTCCTTTTCTTCCACAGTCTCTCCAGCACTTGTTATTGAAGGTCTTTTTTTTAATGTATGGGAATCTCACAAATGTGAGATGACATGTCATTGTGGTTTTGACTTGCATCTCCCTTATTAAAAGTGATGAGCATTTTTCCATATTTACTGGCCTCTTTGGTAAATTGTCTTTATAGCTACACTTTTTTTGCTCTCTCTAATATATATATATGTATATATATATATATATATGTATATATATTTCACATCTTTTTATGCCCCAGGGTTCACCCACTACTTCCCTTGCCTGACCACTCCTACCCATACCCAACCCCTCAGTTGTGTACTTTAGTTTGATTATTAGCTATTTTGACTTTTCCTCCTGGCCTTTTGTTTGTTTTTCCTATATAATAGTGAAACATTTGGTTTCTATCTTTTCCTTTCTGACTTGTTTTTGCTCATATGATTTCTTCTAGGTCCATCCATGTTATTTCAAATTCATAAAATTTGTCATTTTTAATTGATGAATAATATTCCATATTATATGTATATATATATATATATATATATATATATATATATACACATACACCTATATATATACACCACATCTTTTTCATCCATTCATCTGTTTTGGGACAGTTGAGTTGTTTTCATGTCCTTGCAATTATAAGTAGTGCTGTAATAGACATCTGAATACAGTTGTCCCTTTGTATATGTATTGAGGTCTTCTTGAGTTACATGTTTTTTTGTTATTAAGTTGAATGAGTTCTTTGTATACTTTGACTAATGACCCCTGTTGGTTGAGTGGTGTGTGATTGTTTTCTTCCACTCAGTAGAATGTCTGTTTACTTATATTTTCCTTTATTGTGTAAAGCTTTTTAATTTGCAGTAATCTCAGTTGTTTACTTTTTATTACCCTTGATGTAACTATTGAGTTTCCAAAGAAAGCACCACCACCAGTGTTTTCTTCTGTTTATTGTATCAGTGTGGATCATCTGCCTAAGTCTTTAATTAACATTGAAATTATTTTTGTGCTTAGAGTAAGATAATGATCCAATATTCTTTTATAGGTGGCAATCCAATTTTCAAACCCCATTTGTTAAAGTGACTCTCCTTTCTCCATTGTGGTCTCTTAATCATAAATTAGGTATAAATGTATATGTGGGTTTATTTCTGGAATTGTAGCCTTTTTTCATTTCTCCATATGTCTATTTTCATGCCCATACCATATTGTTTAAATTACAACTGCTTTATAATATAGTCTAAAAGCAAGTAATATGATGCCTCCATTTTTCTTTCCTTTTCCCTCTGGATTGCTTTGGTTATTCAGTCCTTTATGGATCTATTTAGTATTTTTTGTTCTACCCACTTGAAGAAGGTAATTGGTATTTGAATGGGGATTGCATTGAGTCTATATATCACCTTTGACTATTTTACCAAAACTGATATTGACTATTGATTGTCCCCATCTGTGAACATGGAATATCTCCATTTTGTTATGTCTTGTTCTATATCTTTAATTGTGTTTTATAGTTTTCATTGTATTAAGCATTCATCTCCTTAGGTTAATTCCTAGGTACTTAATGCTATTTGCTGCAGTTGTAAATGGAATTCTTTTCTTAATTTCTTTTTCTTCTTGTTCATTATTTATGTATAGCAATGCAGCCGTTTTTGTATGTTAATTTTATAAACTGCCACTTATATTCATTTATTATAGTAACTTTTTGGTAACATCTTTAACATCTTTGTATATATACTATATCATCTGCAAATAATATAGTTTCAACTCTTTTTCCAATCTAGGTTCCTTTTATTGTTGCTAGCTATCTGGTTATTCTTTTTTTTTTTTTTTTTTAAGAATAGGTCTTGTTATTTTTGCCTGTGGAACCGCAGGCTCTCATTGCCTGGGGTACCACGGACTCAAGCAATCCCCATCCTCAGCTTCCCAGGTAGCTGGGATTACAGGCATGCGCCACCACGCCCAGCTATTTTTTTGGAACTAGGTCTCACTACGGGCCCCAGGCGGGACTCGAACCGCGATCCCTAGCCCCGGCCGCTTCATAGGCTGAAGCTTACAAGCACAAGCCACCGTGCCCAGCCCTATCTGGTTATTCTTTTTTTTCCACTTCCATATCTGGTTATTCTTATTAAAGCCTCTAATACTAAAAAGAAGTGATAACTGTGGGCATCCTGGTCTTGTTCCTCATCATAAAGAAAATGCTTTTTTTTAAAAAAAAAAAAACAAACAGTATAATTTTTAGCTGTGAGTTTGTGATATATTGCCTTTATTATGTTGAGGTAGGTTCCTTTTATTCTCATCTTGTTAAGAATTTTTATTGTAAGAATTTTTATCATAAATTGGTAGTATATCTTATCAAGTTCTTTCTCTGCATCTGTTGATATTGTTATGTGGTTTTTATCCTTTCTTTTGTTGATATAGAATATGACAGATGATTGACTTGCATATATTGAACCATTCTTTATCTCTGAATGGTTTCCACTTGCTCATGGTGTATAATCTTTGTAATGTGTTATTGTATTTGGTTTGGTAGTAGTTTGCTAAAAATTATTGCATCAGTATTTATCAGAAATATTGGTCTGTATCTTATCCCATCTTTGTCTTCTTTTGGTGATAAGGTAATGTTGGCATCATAGAATATATAAGCAAGTATTCCTCTTACTAGGTTTTTGGAACATTTTTAATAAAATGGGCATAATGTCTTTAAAGTTTTCTTTTTTAGACTAGGTCTCACTGTGTTGCCCAGGGTTGTCTCAAACCCACGGACTCAAGTGATTCACTAGCCGCAGCCTCCCATATAGCGGGGATTATAGGTGCATGGCACCAGGTCTTTAAAGTTTTGGGTTTTTTTTTGAGACTAGGTCTCACTACTTTTGCCCATGGAACCGCAGGCTGTTGTTGCCCAGGATACCACAGACTCAAGCAATCCCCAGCCTCAGCTTCCCAGGTAGCTGGGATTACAGGAGCACGCCACCACGCCCAGCTAATTTTTGGAACTAGGTCTCGCTACGTGTCCCAGGCAGGACTCGAACTGCCATCCCTAGCCCCGGCCACTTCATAGGCTGAAGCTTATAGGCATGAGCCACCATGCCCGGCTCTTTAAAGTTTTGATAAAATTCACTTGTAAAGTCATTTGGTCCTAGTGTTTTGTTTTGGGGGAGATTTTTAATCATCTGTTGATTATTGTAAATGTGACTAGTTTATTCAGGTATTCTGTTTTTCCTAGTTCAGTATTTGTAGACTGTATTGTTCTAAAAATACATCCATTTTTTTCTCAAGATTATGGGATTTGTTAGCCTATAGCTTTTCATAATAATCTCTCATGACCCTTTATATTTCTATGCTATCTTTATTGATTTCTCCTCTTTCATTTCCAGTTCTGTTTTTCAAAGCTTTCTGCTTTTGTCTAGGTAACGGCTTACTGATTTTACTTTCTTGAAGAGCCACTCTTAGTTTCATTGAGCTTTTATATTTTATAGTCTTTTATAGTCTTTTTATTTCTATTTCATTTATTTCCACTCTTATTTTTATTACTTCCTTCCTTCTACTGCCTTCTGTTCTTCTTTGTTCTTTTTTAAGTTTCGTTAGGTGCTATAATATATTAGGAATTTTTTTTTGCTTATTAATGTAGACCTGTATCGCTATTGGTTTTTCTCTTAAGAATCACTTTGCTGCCTCCCATAAATACTGATAGTTTGTGTTCTCATTTTCATTAGTCTGATATATTTTAATATTTTGTTCAGGTTCTTCTTTGACCCAGAGGTTATTGAGCAGTAATTGTTTAATCTCCATGAGTTTATACTTTAGACAATTTTTAAAATGATTTGTTTCTACTTTTATGGTACTATGATCAGCAAGAATGCTTGTTATGATTTTAATTTTCATAAATTTATTTGACAACTTGTGTCCTATGTGATCTATTCTTGAGAATAGTCTGTGTGCAATTGAAAAAAATGTATATGCTACAGTTTGGGGGTGGAATGGTGTGTAGATATCTTTTAAGCCTATATGAAGCCTATATGAAGACCCAGCTCTTCATTTAAGGCTGTTGTTTACTTAATTATTTTCTGTCTTGTTGATTTGTCCATGGTTTCAAGTAGGGTCCCCTAGTATTATTGTGTTGTTGTTAACTCGTAATTGTTTTTTATCTTGATGCTCCATCATTTGGTGCATATATATTTATAAGTGGCATATCTTCTAGTTTTTTGAATGTTATAAAGGCCCCTGTGACTTGACATTTTCCAAAGAGAACCCATACTGTTTTCTACAATCTACTCTCTTCATGAGTGACACTACCTTCTATTAATTGTCTAAATTACCGTCCAACCTGGGAGTCATTTTGGACTCAGGACTTTCCCTCATTTCTCAAATCCAACTCATGCCAAGATCTAATGATAACAATAGATCTTTTTATTTCTCACATATGTCTCTCTTCTATCTCTACCTCCATGGCTTAGTTCAGACCTCAGTATGTCTCACCTGAACTGCTGCCATTACTACCCTGCTTTACTCCTAACCAGGCAACTGTAAGCAACATTCTCTGTCTAAGTGTATGTACCTAGTTCCAGTAAAAGGCCCATACATATTTTAGGTTCTTAAAGAAGTTTATGACCCAAGAGACATTAAGAGACATTTAATCGATGCCTTATTATCTTCCAGAGTAATGTGATCTAAAATGCTGCCCTCCCATTTCCATGGTACCTTCATTACCTGACCCCTGAACACATTTTATTCTCTACCACTTCAGATTCACTACAGTGACACTAAAGTACATTCCATACATATTAAACTGTTAATATTCCATTTCTTCTCATTTGCTTTTACCATGTCTAAAA